>PVJI01001176.1:0-196243 GCA_004026765.1 Micronycteris hirsuta | reverse complement strand
CCTCCATACTTCTGTTTGTGTCTATGAGTTTGTTTGTCCATCGGTTTGTTGCTTTCTCTTCTATATCCCACGTATGAGCGAAGGCCTTACTCTTTCTTGTAGTTGACACTTTCTTTTGTTATGCAAAACTGTTTACTTACAATGGAGATAAATCTCACCCCCCCATTTCCATTGGATTTGGTTTCTTATTATCTTGGTTTCTTATTAGGTTAGGTTTCTTGTTTTAGACATTTTTCACTATCTTTATAGCATGAAGATATTTCTTTATGTGATCTCTTAAAACTGAGAGTTTTTCTTTTTATATGAAAATACTTACTATACTAGAATTTCTTCTTTGAGGATATTATAAGGTGGGTTTCTGATATTTTATTTTCTGTGACATGAAGAAGCAATTTGCTCAGAAATTTGACTGTGTGATTCATTTTTTTCCAGGCTGTTTTTGAACCATCCACCCCTGTACCGTGTCAGGTTACTGAATTAGCATAAGTCAATTTTGGTGTTTTTGTTTTAATTTTTTAGTCTCTTTTTCAATATCACACATTGACCACATAGTTTTAATTATCAGAAGTTTATAATACATCCTGATACCTGTAAGACAATATCCAATCTTAAATTTTTGAAATTGTCTCAATATTACTAACGCCGTGTTCTTCTGTGTTGATTTAATGACACCTGGCAAACTCCCTGACACGCCAGACCGTTTGGGTTGTAATCGGACTGAATTTATAGAGTAAGTTGGAGAAAATTGGCATCTTTGTGATATTAAGTTTTCTAAACTAAAACCTTATCATATTTTATTGGGGTTTTCTTCTAAGTACTTAAATAAAATTTTTGTATTTGCCTTGATAGCCATACAATAAGATTATAACTGTACTTAATGGAAGTGTTTTCAGTATGAATACATTGTTTTTCTATTAGATTTTTAAGTAGTTGATTATTACTGGTAAATGAGAATGCAACTTTGTTAAATGTTGATTCTTTATCCAACAGCTTTGCTTAATTCTCTTATTAATTTTAATAAGTTGTTTACAGATTTTTAATTATACTAATTTTAAAAATTATATTGTTTTAAGTAAATTCAGTTAAAGCTATACATTTGTTTCTATATATTGATTTAGTATCATTACATAAGTTTTGATATGCTGACATTTATTTCTAATTCATTTTAAATAGGCATAAATGTTTTTAAAAGAGGACTAAATGGCAATGGGAAAATTACAAAAGAAAAGTAAAAAAAAAGAGAACCTCTTAAAAAATAAAAAAATTCATTGTGATTTTATTTTTAATGTCAGGGGGAGAGACATTAACTTCCCTTTATTGTTGATCAGTAAAATTTACCTGCATTGTAGTCCTGGACCATGGGCTGCATTATATTGATTCTTTGAAATGAATGATAAACTAATGTATTATATATTAATATATTATTGTATGTTATATATGTACCTATACAGTCAGTTCTCAGTTAACGTTATTGATACATTTTGTAACTTTAAGCAGAAGAAGATGTAATGGAGCCAGTTTTACCATGGGTAATTGATGTAAACAAGAGTGAAGTTTGTATAATGTCTCAGCCAAGTTATAAAAGAGTAATGTTACTGAGGACACTCTGTATACCTACATATGCAACCTCATCTATATGAGTAATGTATATATAAACCTTGTAACCTTACATTAGGTTACTAATACATCTATTGATGTTTCATATAACTTAGAAAAGAATGAATGTTCTGTTATTCTACACACAGGCATAGGGCTATAAATTTTGTGTGTGTATATATGTAGCACATGTGTGATGTATGTATATCCACATAAGAATATTCCTTTAAGCATATTCCATTTTGTTGTAGTCATTTTATTCTTTGTCTTTTTATCTTCTTGGTTTATTATTTTCTGATAGAGTCACATAAAATATTCTTCTCTAGTTTGGATTTTATATTTTCTCTTTATAAATCTTTCATCGGAATTCATTTTTGTAGATATTTACGATAAGTTGCGCTCTATGTAATTTTCTAGTTTCTCCTCTTCCCTACCGATAAAGCTGGCATAGATCCCATTTTCTCTGCAGTAATATCTTCCACAGCTGTCTAGACTGTGGCATCCTTGACGGCAGGGTTAGCCGAGTCATCCCTGGGCCTCAGCACCCGGGTCCGAGGGCGGTGCAGCGGCTGGAGCACAGGAGGTGATCCCAGTGATTCGTTGTCGTGCATCTGAGCTGCTGGTGGGCTGCTCTGTCTATTCGCAGCTGGGATGAAGGGAACCGCAGTCATGAAATGTGAAAGCAGCGCTCTCCATGTGCTCTGCACTTCTCACCTTTCCTTCCATCAACAGTCCCTCATATCAGGAGTTGGCAAACTTCCCGCAAAGGGTCAGAGACTAAACGTTTCAGGCTCTGTGGGCTATTTGGTCTGTGTCACAGATCCTCAACTCTGCCATGGCAGGGGAAAGTGGTCATAAATGAGTGACATGGCTGTATTCCAATACAACTTTATATACAAGACACACGGTGGGCCGAATTTGCCGACTCTGTTCTACATCGGTGGATTTTTTTCAAAATGTCTATACAATATTCCAGTCTGTGAGTCATTCCCAATGTATTAAAACATAGTACATTTAGACAATTTTTCTATTATTATAAATAACATTGTAACATAAGTTCCTAGGTATGAATGTGTCTGCTTATTTGTCTCATGAATTGTGTTTACCAGGCTCATTGTAAATGCTCAACAATATGAATGAATTAATGAACTTCCATTGTAGTGAAATCATGTCACTGAGTGCTGTGGATGGAGGCTGAAATGAAGAACGGGCTTTCTCTCTGCCTGCAGAATTTCACCCTGGAGACATGAAGCAAATTTGTTGCTTTCCAGCGAGGTGACATCACTTTTCAATGAGCTCCAACTGTGTTTCTGGTCATGTTATGTATGGAGGAGACAAAGGTGTCAGGTGTGTCTTCTACCTTTAAAGGTCTTCTAGGACAGGGGTGGGGATAGGCACGTAAATATACATTGTATTCAAATCCCATTGTAAGCACTTCTCAAATATTAAAATATCAACTCATTCAATCTCCATGATAACCCAGCAAGGCCACCACCCTTGGCCCCAGTTCCAGGCGCTGAAACACAAAGGGCATTTTGGTAGCTGACAGACGTCCCCTGGCTCATGTGTGGTGAGCCAAGGTGTGAGCCTGTGCTCTCCGGCTCCCAAGTCCAGGCTCCATGGACCATGGTACACATACCCACCACAATGATGACCTTGAAACCTGGCGTTATTGCACAGGATAGGGCAATCAAATATTGTCTGATCACACAGATATATAGCTTAGGCTGACTAATTCTCCTGTGAAGTGAAGAATTCTCAGATCACACACACTGGAGCTGAGCATGCCGATTGCGTGGGATTTTTCAGGTATACTTCTGAGCAGATATAATTTTCCAGGTGGAGGTTAAAGTGTTTGCAAAAACATGGGGATGAGAAAATAACAGCAGATTTTGAATGGCTGGGTAGGCAAGTTTCCCTTGGCCGGATGAAGACAAACAGAGGATTTAAGTGTAGAAAGGGTCGGCGTGGCTTCACACTCTTTCTTGTGTGCTGTGACTTCCAAACTCTCCTTCTGTATTTGACAGTGGGAGTGAAACACTCCCACTAAAAGATCCGTGTGATCATGTCATTCCAGAAATTCCCGTGTGCATTAAAGAACCCGCACATCTGGGCATGTCATTCTTGATGCAAGATACAAATACCATGAAATGTGTGAGTGGGAGGTTGGGAGGAGGTGAAGCCCTTGATGTTGATTTTTTTTTCCTATTTAATGGTACCCTAAGTAAGACAAATTTGATCAGAAAATGGGTCGACCTATCAGTGATTGGGATACATATGTTTCGCAGTTGGAGAGATGAACATAAAAGAATAACAGATAATTGATTCAAGTGCACCAGTGTGGGGAGTGATAGCAGGAGCATGGCACCTGAACATAATTTTACATATTTTAAGGACTATTGTATTATTTCTACATTTGCAAGCGGCCCCAAGAAAATTGTGCATGAAAAATCAATGAGGACCTAATGCACCAAGTGGGAGAGCTTATGATAATCTGGGACGATCCTCCCACATGGAGTAGAATTAGCATTCTGAAAGGGCTTTTGTAGTTTTCTATCTCTAGCTATCTTTCTGTTTATCTGTATTTCTTTCTATCTATCTCTCTGTCTTCTATTCTATCAGTCATCTTACCTAGATGTAACTTTTATTGTGAAATAATTCAAGCATTCAGAAAGCTGTGGAAGATATTCTATTCTAACAACTAGTATTTTTAAAAATAACAAGGAAACATTAACAACATGTGAATACTAAGCAGATTCTGAGATAAAATGTGAATGCTTTTGAACATTGGTGGTCAGTTCTCTGGCTTGCATCTGTTCTCCAAGCCCGAATGCACAGGAGTTGCAGGAAGAACATGTCCTTACCCATTCCATTCCATCAGAACCTTCGAGGTCCCCCAGGCACCATTCCTTCCTGACCTGAATGACAATTGTCCAGGAATATCATCTTCCTATGTCAGTGCCCTGCTGATTCTGTTCCCCTGCAGAAGACCCTACAGTTGCTCCCCGTTGATATCCAGATAGTTTCACATCCTGTGGTCTTGAAAGCCAACGTCTTCTCATGGCCTGTCCTCCAAGTACATGGATCTTCCTGCCACTTCTCCCACGCTCCAATAGCCCCTGTGACTGCAGCGTTTCCTGATCATGGAAGAGACAGAAAATGAACTAATGCCTCTTTGGATCATGAAATCTGCAGGATAGGTAGGCGTTACCTAGGAGAAGCCTGGGGGACACATTCTAACCACCATCCTGGGACAGCACTGTCCTGGAGAAATATAGAGTGACACACACAGGTCATTTATCATCTTCCAGGAGTCTCATTTAAAAAAGTAAATACAAAGAACTAAAATTAATTTTAATACTATTTTATTTAACCCAATATATCAACACTGTTATAATTTCAACACATGACCAATATGAGATTATTGAGATATTTTCTTTGTTTCTACTGTCAGCTTTTCATTATTTTCTTTATAGCATTCATGTTGATCTGAAATTATTGTGCTTATTTGCTTCCATGTATATTTCTGCCTCCCTCCACTAGAATGTGAGATTCACAAGACCAGGGGCCTTTGCTAACTGTTCCATTTCAGATGGAGAGATCACCTGGTTCATGATAAGTTCTTGTTACACGTTTGCTGAATAGTGAATGAGCAGCAGATAAACAGGCCTGGAAGTGGGAAAAGCCTGGGCTTTTTTGGATGCCTGCAGCACTGGGAGCAAGGGGCCTGCAGCGAGCAGCTGGAAGGCAGAGACCAGGAATCCTTAAAGGTGTCGCCCGTGCCTCCGGGCTGCTGTCTGCAGGGAAGACCCTCAGTCTTTTCTTCACCGATAAACTTCCTCATTCTTCAACGCCCTACGTAACGCCGGGTTAAATCAGCAGCTCTCTCATGAAGGTTCTCTGAACAAGGCGTCTTTCAGCTTCAGTGCTCACCATTTGGGAATAGTTTTTGTCCTGCTTACAAGCTGATCTTTCCCACAAGAATGTGTGGTCCTTGAGAGCATCGCCAAGGTCATGGTCACATCTGTGTTTATTCTTCTGTGCTCAGCAAAAGGAGTGTAAGATTCACTCACATTGTTGCAGGTCTTAGTCATTTTTTCCTTTTGAGTGCTGAGCAATATTCCATTGTGTGGCCATCACATATTTATCTGGATATGTTTGAGTTGACTTAGATTTGGAGCCATGACAAATAAATCTTTGACCATTTCTTTATACAATTTTGTGTGGACACATGTTTTCCTTCGTTTTGGGTAAATACAGAGAAGTAAAATTGCCAGGTCATATAGCAACAGTAGTTTAAAATTTACATAAAATGCAAAATTTTCCCAAAGCATTCCTACCATTTTCTATTTCCATCAGCAATATATCAGAATTCCCTTGTCCTTTGTCAAAACGAATTGCCCCCCATTGAATTGCTTTGGTACGTTTTTCAAACATTCTGTTTGTGACAACATCGCACTGTGCTGCTGATGGTAGTTTCATAGGAAGTCTTAAAATCAGGGATGTCACTCCTCTGACCGTGTTCTTCCTCCAAATTTGTTGGCCATTCTAGGTTTATTGCATTTCTATGTAAATATTAGAAGTAGCTTGTCAAGTTCTACAAATAGCTTGCTGGGATTATGTTTGAATTGTGTTGAATCCATAAATAAATTGAAAAGGAACTGATATTGTCATAAACATAGCATCATTTCCCATTTATTTTCTGCTTCATTATTCTTCTCAGCAGTATTTTATAGCTTTTAGTTTTGTTAAAGTTATCTCTATTTTTTTGTGGTTTGGCATGCTCTTAAGAATAGCATTTTTGGTCCGGCTGGTGTAGCTCAGTGGATTGAGCGCGGGCTGGGAACCAGAGGGTCCCGATTCGATTCTCGGTCAGGGCACATGCCTGGGTTGTGGGCCAGGTCCCCAATGAGGGCCATGTGAGAGGCAACCGTACATTGCTCTTTCTCCCCTCCCTTCTCCTCTCTCTGAAAATAAATAAATAAAATCTTAAAAAAAAAAGAATAACATTTTAATGTCAATTTCTAATTATTTGTTGTTATTATATAGAAAGAAATGAATTTTTGTAAATTAACCTTTCTGTACTCTCTTATCTACAACAGTTTTTTTGTAGATCACATAGGATTTTCTGTGGTGCTGTTGGCAAATAAAGTCAGTTTAATATCTCATTTACAACTTGTACACATTTTATTTTTTTCCTCCCATTATTGCACTAGAAACAATACCTAGTACAATGTTAAGTGAAATGGTGAGAGTGGGCATTATTGCTTTTTTCCCTATCATAGAGAAAAAAATTCAGTCTTTTAGGATTAACTATAATCTTAGCTATAGGTGCCCTTTATTAAATTGAGAATATTCCCTTTAGTTGCTATTTTGATAAACAAGTTTTCATCCTAAATGAGAATTGAAATGTCACAAATGTTTTTCTACATTGAATGATTGTATTTTTTTATGCTTAGTCAATTGATATAGTCAATTTTATTCTTTGATTTTACTGTTAAACCAATGTTGCATTTTTTGGGCTTACTGTACTTTGTGATGTTTTCCATAGATAATTTATGCATATACAATATAATGTAGTAATATAAATGTACTATTATATGTGTACTTTATTATATGTGTGTGAATATATTTTTTTATATTTTGTGAATGATTATTTTATCTATAATCAAGAGATGTTAATCTATAGTAATGTCTGTCTTTTTCTGGTTGTGGTAGTAAGTTTAACCTAGCTCTATTAAATGAATTTAGATAAATGTTTCTTTACTTTTCTGGAGGAATTTAAGTATATTTCTACCATTTCCTCATTATATGTCAGACAGGATTAATCAGTGAAGCCATCTGGGACACAATATTTTGTGTGTGGAATAGTTTCTAATTACAAATTTATACTTTAAATAGATATAGGACTATTTGTATTTTCTATTTTATCTTGGGTCAATTTTGGTAATTTGTGTCGCTCAAGAAATTTATAAGCATAATATTGTTTATAATATTCCTTTATTATCTTTCTAATGTCTATTGAATCTGTAGTAAATTCTCCTTTTTAATTTCTGAAATTTGTCAATTCATCCATGCCTTTGCTTTTTAGCACCACGCTCTAACCAACTGAGCTAACCGGCCGCCCGACAATGCCTTTGCTTTTTTATGTTGATCAAACTAGCTACAATTTTCTCAATTTTATTAATTTTTTCTGTTTCACTGATTTATTTTATTGTTTGTCTATATTCTATTTTATTGATTTTTTGCAGTTTTTTATTATTTCTTACTTCAACTCATTTGTTTTTCACTTTCTTATACTTTCTTCTTCTACCATTTCACTATGGAAATTTAGAACGCTAGTTTTGGATCATTTTTGCAAGATTAAGTATTTAGCGCTGTGCATATTTTCTCTAAGATCTCTTTAAACTGAAACCCAAAAGTTTTGATATGCTGTGATTTTATTTTAGTGTTTTAAAATATTTTCTAATTGTTTATGATTTGTTTTTGACCATTTTTTATTTTTTATTAAGTATTTTATTGTTATTCTAGTATAGTTGTCCCAATTTTTCTCTTTTGTCCTCCTCTGCCCACCCCACCCACCACTCCCCTAGTCAATCCCCATCTTGTTATCCATGCCCCATGGGCTATTCATACATGCTCTTGATTAGTCCCTTCCCCTTTTTTCCCGTCATTATCTCCCTTCTCCCTCCTCTCTGGTTCTGTCAATCTGTGCCTTGTTTCTATGCCTCTGGTTCTATTTTGCTTGTTAGTTTGTATTGTTCACTAGGTTCCTCTCATAGGTGAGATCATATGGTATTTGTCTTTCATGGACTGGCTTATTTCGCTTAGCAAAATATTCTCTAGTTCCACCCATGCTGTTGTGAAAGGTAGGAGTCCCTTCTTTCTGCTGTGTAGTATTTCATTGTGTAAATGTACCACAGTATTTTGATCCACTCATTTGTTGATGGACACTTAGGTTGTTTCTAGCACATGCCTATTGTAAATAACACTGCTATGAATATAAGAGTCCATAAGTTCTTTTGAATTTGTGTCTCAGGATTCTTAGGGTATATTCTCAGCAGTGGAATCACTGGGTCAAAAGGCAGTTCCATTTTTATTTTTTTGAGGTGTCTCCATACTGTTTTCCACAGTGGCTGCACCAATCTGCATTCTCACCAACAGTGCAGTAGGATTCTCTTTTCTCCACATTCTCACCAGTACTTGTTGTTTGTTGATTAATGATGGTCATTCTGACCGGTGTGAGGTGGTATCTCACTGTGGTTTTAATCTGCATCTCTCTGATGGCTAGTGATGTTGACCATCCTTTCATTTTGTTTATGGGGGATCTGTATGTCCTCCTTGAACTATCTATTCAGGTACTTTGCTCATTTTTTAATTGGATTTTTTGTCTTCCTGGTTTTGAGTTGTATGAGTTCTTCATATATTTTTTAGATCAAACTCTTGCCTGAGGTATCATTGACAAATATGTTCTCCCATACGATTGGTTTCCTTTTCATTTTGTGATGATTTCTTTAGTCATGCAGAAGCTTTTTAATTTGATGTAGTCCCATTTGTTCATTTTTTCCTTTATTTCCCTTGCCCTAGGAAATATAACAGCAAAAATATTGTTGTATGGGATATCTGAAATTTTACTGCCTATGTTTTTCTCTATGACTTTTATGGTGTTAATAATGAAGTCTTTTATCTGTTTTGAGCTTAGTCTGATGTTGGTGTATGTTGGTGGTCTAGTTTCATTATGCGTGTACCAGTCCAGTTTTCCCAACACCATTTATTGAAGAGGCTATTTTTATTCCATTGTATGCTCATGCCCCCTTTATCAAATATTAATTGACCATAGAGACATGGATTTATTTCTGGGCTCTCTATTCTGTTCCATTGATCTATGTGTCTGTCATTATGCCAGTACCAGACTGTTTTGATTACAGTGGTCTTGTAGTGTAGTTTGATATCAAGTATTGTGATCCTCTCTGATTGCTCAAGATTGCTGTGGCTCATTGGGGTCTTTCTTGGCTCCCTATACATTTTTGAAATATTTGTTCTAGATCTGTGAAATATGCCATTGGTATTTTAATAGGAATTGCATTGAATCTATAGATTGCTTTGGGTAATATAGGCATTTTAATGATGTTAATTCTTCCAATCCATGGATGTGGTATATGCTTCCATTTATTTGTATCTTCCTTACTTTCTTTCTTCAGTGTTCTGTAGTTTTCTGAGTACAGAGTTTTTACCTCCTTGGTTAAGTTTATTCCTAGGTATTTTATTTTTCTTGTTACTATAGTATGTGGAATTTTTTTCTTAGTTTCTGTGTCTGGTATTTCATTTGGTGTACAGAAATGCCCTCAGTTTATTAATATTGACTTGGTATCCTGCTGTTTTGCCAAATTCACTTATTAGGTCAAGTAATTTTTTGGTGTAGAGTATTGGGTTTTCTATATATACTATTATGTCTTCTGCAAATAATGACAGTTTTACTTCCTCCTTTCCAATTTGGATGCCTTTTATTCATTTTTCTTGTCTGATCACTGTGGCTAGACCTTCCAGTACTACACTGAACGAGAGTGGTAAAAGCAGACACCCTTGTATTGTTCCTGATCTTAAGGGGAAGGCTTTTAGTTTTTCCCGTTGAGTATGATGTTGGCTGTAGGTTTCTTGTATATGGCCTTTATTCCCTTGTGTACTCCCTCTATTCCCCCACGGCTGAGTGTTTTTTATCATAAATGGGTACCGAATTTTAGTAAATGCTTTTTCAGGATCTAGTGACACGATCATGTGATTTTTGTCTTTCGTTTTGTTTATGTGGTATATTATGTTTATTGATTTGCAAATATTATATCACCCTTACATCCTAGGACGAATCCTACTTGATCATGGCATATGATCTTTTTAATGTATTGCTGAATCTGGATTGCCAATATTTTGTTGAGGATTTTAACATCCATGTTCATCAGAGATATTAGCCTGTAGTTTTCTTTCTTTGTTGTGTCTTACCTGGTTTTGGGATTCGGATAATACTGGCTTTGTAAAGAGAGTTTGGGAGTTTTCCTTCTTGAATTTTTCAGATAGTTTGAGAAAGATAGGAGTTAGTTTGATCCATGTTTTATTTCAAAATATTTTGTTTAATTTTGACTTATTTGAATTGTTTTAAGATATCTTGCCAGTAATGTTTCTAACTTAATTTTATTTATTTATTTAAAGATTTTATTTATTTATTTAGAGAGAGGAGAAGGGAGGGAGAAAGAGAGGGAGAGAAACATCAAT
Organism: Micronycteris hirsuta; assembly: GCA_004026765.1. Taxonomy (NCBI): domain Eukaryota; kingdom Metazoa; phylum Chordata; class Mammalia; order Chiroptera; family Phyllostomidae; genus Micronycteris; species Micronycteris hirsuta. Next base: position 185,383 of record PVJI01001176.1, on the reverse strand, counting down.
GTGTGATTGCCTCTCACGTGGCCTCCACGGGGGACCTGGCCTGCAACCCAGGCATGTGCCCTGACTGGGAGTCGAACCGGTGACCCTTTGGTTTGCAGCCCACACTCAACCCACTGAGCTACACTGAATTTTTCGGGGGTTAGATAGAAAACCCCAAATTTACAGAAGCTTGTTTTATGGCCCCAACATACAACCTACCTTGGTGAATATTTCTTGTTTACTTAAAAATAAATAAGTTCATTCTGCTGCTGTTGACTGGAATGTTCTATAATTATTAATGATATAAAATTGGTTACTAGTGTTATTTAGGTTTTCTATATGCTTACCAATTTTTTTCAACTTGTTTTATCTATTAGTGAGAGTTCAGTGTTAAAGATTTCAACTATGATTATGGGCTTATTCATTTCTATTTATAATTCTGTGAGATTGCGGTTTATGTGATTTAGGCTCTGTTACTAGCTTCATACATGATATCGAGGAAATGAGTAGCTCTTATATTTTAGGGAAATTAAACCTAATTAAAATCTATACTATCATCAATATCCAGAGTTCTTGAAAGTGCCCAGAAACAAATGTATTTGTAGTGAACTTGGACAGAACTATGATAAATGTCAGTATTACATAAAGAGTTTATGAAAGTTAATAAATCAATAAAACACTGAAATCTCAATATATGAAAGTGTTACAAGATATTCACCAAAGAGAAAAATTCAACTGCTAAAGAAGCATAAGGATAAATGCTAACTAAGCCTTCCTAGTAACCAAAAAAATAATGTAAAATAAGTATGCCTGTTTTCTTGTCTATTAATTGAATGTTTGTTAAAGTTTTAATACTCAATGCTGGGAAAGGTACAGTATAATTACACTATCACACAATGACAGTGACATTGACAAGTGATTTTAATAATGTATAAATAAATGCAGTCTGAAAACCACATCAATTAAGAGCAAGAAAAAATTAACTTATTTATTCATTCACCATAGTTTTTTTTTGGTGTATATCATATGTTAGGCACTGTGCTGGAGCTGCAACTTTGAACACGGAAACAATTTCTGTTCTCATGGAACTTAATCATGCTTTCGTTATGTATATCCTAAGAAAATAATATGCCAGTGGCTCGTGTTATATGAGTGAGTACATTTATCACGTCACATATAACTACCAAATGGATGAGAAACAAATCAACTGTTTACTCAGTAAGTTAAATATGGCATATCCACATATTGAAATATTGTTCATGCTCTAAAGTAACTATTTTTTCACTTGAAAAGTACCAGACATGGTGGTATGTACTCTGGATATAATAGTACACGAGGCAGACAAAGTCGCTGCCCCCATGAGATTTATATTCTCAAGCAAAAATACAATGTCATAAGCTCTAACATTGCACACTCCATTGCGCATACACACGAATAGTATCAATATAGAAAATATTTTCTGGCATCATGATTCTAATTTTCAGATAAAAAACATGATTGGAACCAAAAAACCCCTGAAGTGCAATAGTGCTTTTACTGCTGTGCAACAAGTTACTGAAGAGTTAGCAGCTTCAAACATCGCACACACTTTTCTCCGCAGGCCTGGGGGTCAGGAGTCCAGGCACAGCTAGCTCGCTCGTGCCTCTGAAATCAGGTGTCAGGTAGCGGTGAATTCTCATCTGGAGGCTCAGGTGGACAGGGGTCTAGTTCAAAGCTCAGTTAGCTGTGGCAGAACGCATTTTCCTCGCTACTGAAGGGCTCATAACCGGTTGCCCTCAAGGAGAGAGAGAGACAGTAGAGTGAGTCTTCTAGTAAGACAGGGTCTTAAATAACGTGATGTGATCATGAGAGAGACTTTCCACCACCTCTGCCATCGCATGTAACACGATCATAGAAACGGCGTCTCTTCACCTTTGCCATGTCATGTAAGTGTAATCATGGGCGTGATACCCTACTACTCTTGCCACATTCTGTCGAATAGAAGCAAGTCACAGGTCCTGACCACCCTCGACAGTGAGAGAGAAAGAACTCTGCAAGGGTGTGAGCCAGAAGGCAGGGGTGATGGGGACCCCCTCAAAGTCTTTCCACTGTGCCAGCCAAATAGCCGCCATTTCGTTAGGTTGGGAAGCATTACGTGTAACTTTCCTGTCTCTGCTTTTTAAATATTTGTTGTAAAGTTGCTCTACCTTTTATAATTGAACATATTTTAATTTTCAAGCAGGAGAGTGAGCCATCTACTCCCCAACCTGTTCAGTAATTCCTTTTACAACAATCACTTATCCTTGAACTTGGTTATTTTTAAAATGATCTCTCTTAGACAATATGACAATAGTTCTATTTTCTGTTTCTTCCATTGCCAAAACACATTATTTCAGTTATAATTCATTATTAACATTGTTCTGAGACAGCTTTGGAAAGTGACCATGGTTTATAATTTCTTCTCTAGGTTGATGACCCTTCTTCAGTCACGGACAGCCTCTTGCATGCCTGGCACCTAAACACAGAGGGACAGGGATGGCAAAGTCAGGAGGCTCACCTGGGCATACCTTCCCCAGGGGAGGAGCCAAGGAGCTTTGTACCGGGGAGCTGCATCGGTACCAAGACGAAGCCGTGCACCAGAGGCAGAGGAATCTGTGTACCAGGAAGTGGGTGTGACGCGAGAGTGTCTAACAGAAAAGCCACATAGTCCTTCACCTTTCCTCCTTGACAAAGACCTCAGGAGCGAATACGAAGTGGGCCTATCTAAATCCTGATTATTAAATTACGCTTGCTAGACATTGAGGGTGTGGTAATTGTTGTCATTTTTACAATATTGTGATATTAATCTTATGGAATATTGAATCTCCAAATAGCCCATGACATAAAGAGACCTTTATGGCTCCGAAGGAGCTATTATATTTTATTATCTCACGAATCTTCAGATTTAAAGAGTCCTCAATGAGACCTTGACATAATTAAGCCTAATGAGTCCAAAGGAGTTACAGTGGCCTATTGTGTCAGTAATTTAGGCATGCCAGGGCTTCGGTGTGAGGGGGCCGCGGCATCCCGCGAAGCCTGGGGCCGTGTGGGTAAGACTGACAGCTAAGTTAGTGAACTGAAGCTGTTCAAAAGGCATTTTACCTTTCAAACGTATAGTCTAAATTTTCAAATAAGGATTTTACTATGTTGAAGCTGTATTTTAGTGCTTCGTGGAGCATCGGTTTATTCATTCATTTATGTGCAACATTTGTGCCTGCCTGCCCATTTGCGTGCCGTGTGAGGTCTAGGGAATCGAAGACAAATAAAACAGTCTTGCTCTCAAGGAGACAGCCTTGCTCAGCATCCGAAGGCTTTAGGAAGTGCATAGTAGGACAGCAGTGAGCAAACGCCCCATAGGGCAGCCACCTGTTTTTGTAAGTAAAGTTGTATTAGAACATAGCCACGCTCTCTTGTGGATGTTTTGTCTGTGGCTGCTGTCTGTGCCGTAGTGGCAGAGTTGAGTAGCTGTGACACAGAGTGTGTGGACCACAAAGCAGAAAATATTCACTCTCTGGCCCTTTGAGATTCAGTTTGCCAACCCTTGGTCTAGAATTTCAAAAGTCTTAGAGCTACCTCGGTAAACTCCCAATAGGCATGGATTAGCATTTTCAGTTCCCATAGCTTGGTGCAGTTCAGAGAGGAGGTCCTATTTTCTCATCATTGCATATTTTTCTACTTTGTCATAAATGAATGTTATAGTTAATTCTTTAGACCTTTACTTGGTGCTACTTCTATGCCAGCTCCTCTGATAATCTCCTCCTATAATTCCTAGAGTATAGAAGATGCTAATTAATGTTTATGCAAATGAATACAGTTTGTCTACCATGAAGAACAGTATGATGGTTTTAAAGGTATGTCCTCAACCTCTTTGATACTTTCCCCCTGAAGAGTTGAGTATTTACCCTCTCCCTGTGTGTGGGCTAGACTCTGACTCCATTTACGAAATAGAACACTCCAGACGTGACGGGATGTCGTAAATGTATATATGTGCATATATAAAAGGCCTGTTGTTGACATGTTGAGTTTCATCTCCTCTCTCTTTCTCTCCTTCCTTATTCTAGAATAAGCCATCTGGCATAGAGAAGGAAGTCCAGCTATCAGGGAAGCCATCCCCTATGTTATAAGAATACCCAGGTAGCTGATGGAGGGGCCCATGTGGCCAGGAACTGAGGCTTTCCATCCATGGCAGGACGTAATTAGAAGCAGACCTTCTGAGGCTGGCCAACAGCCAATGAGTTGGTTTGAACGTGAATTCTTCCCCATTCAAAGCTTGAAGGGGCCACAGCCCCAGCTGATTATTCCCTAAAACCTCATGACATATCCTGGACTCTTAACCCACAGACACTGTGATGTAATAAATGTTTATTGTTTTAAGTGACAAGATTGGGGTGATTTGTTACACAGTAAGACATAACTTACACAGTAGCTGGTCAGCCATAAGTTGCAGGAGATGGTAATAATTGTCTCATGCTCTGAGTGCCTATCAATCCCTCTGCACAAGCATTGACCTCTTGGTCAAGGTCCTGGGGTGATTCAGAAGCTCTCCTCCTGGATACACAGATGACAATACCTCCTCCTTGCCATGTTGTCATTCTTGAAGGTAGTATGAGCCCGTCTAGAAACCGTTTAGGCATATCTTGCTATCAGCTTCATGCAATTTTGGTTTTAATGATGCTGTCTTGGGGATTCCCATGGTTCAATGTTCCCTTCCTTCCAGGAAGAAAGGAAGTTCTCCCTACCAGAGTTGTTATTGCTTTACAAGAATAACAACTAGGATGGTGGGTTGCATACTTTTAAGTCTTTTGTGGGACTTGCTTTCAGCTTTTTTTATATCCATCTTGCTTTTCACCCTGATATCAAAGATGTCTTTTTCATCATTGTTTGGATGACGCCACTCAGAATAATAGACACGCCTACATTTGGTACCTAACAACTAATGATGCATTTTGCTCTTATCCCTGTTTTTAACCTCAGAATGATGTCTGTGTCCAAGCAGAGAGGCTCATGGAGTGGCTGGCAGGTCATCATGCTCCTTTTCACAAGACCAGCTAGCAACTCCAAAGCATGTCTTCCAGAAGATCGAATAGAACTGGGTGTCCACAGAGACGCCCTTCTCATAGGACACCAGAAGGTGCTGTTCCCAAATTCCAGAATTCTCCATGGACAGTTCTGGGACTCTCATTACCTAAATCCTCACAAGAAGCAGGTTGTGGCCAGTGTTGAATAGGAAAGGCAAGAAAAATTCAGCAGAAACACAAGTGCAGCTGAATGTGCTGTTATATCCTGCATTGGTTCCTGGAACAAGAAAAGGACATCAGCATAAAAATGAATGAAATCTATACTGAGCAAGGAGCCAGTGTTGGTTTCTCAGTTATGACAAGTGTATCATGATCACATAAGATGCTAACCAGAGGGGGACTCTCCGTACAATCCTAGCAACTTTTCTCCAAATCTACACACACACACACCCCATCAGCAGGAGACTTATTCTGCAACCAGGGCTCAGAGAAGGTTCTAAGAGGAGGATGACCTCATGTGAGTTTGGAGGATGTCAACAGTCAGAGGAGGTGGGTGTATAGAAGATTCTGGACTGAGGCAACAGAATATGAAGTGTCAGCCTGCTACTGGCAGGTTCAGTGACAGTCTGGGCATCCGGGGTGACCAGAGCATGCTGTGAAATTCCTGGGTAGGTATTGGCGGCATATGAGCTCAGGGAGAGAGCATGGTGGGGTTTGGCATGGCACAATAAAGAGTCTGACTTACAATATTATTGACCTACTGGGCCTATTGAGGGGGCTGTGACATCATCACAGCTGTGTTCACAAAGAATTGGTATTTTATAGGATGCGATTCTGTTCCTCCCTCCCGGACGCACACATATGCCCTCATCTACACATGCTCTGTACCTCTTCTCGGATGACTTGAAGTTATCTTTTGAGCTTGCTTCCGGGAGACTTCATCTGTCCCCTATAGACTGGCACGGGCACCTGGCCACTGTCCTTTCTGAATGCTTACCATGTGTTCCAATTATAGCTCTTCTTCTTCTTCGCACAATATTTCCACAAGGTAGATACCTACCTTGTTGGTCTGGGCATCCTCAGGGCCAAATACATGCTGGGTTTGCAATATTTTTGTGGAAGGAATGAATTGATAGATTCTTAACTGTAGGGGTTCTTCAGGAAAAACCAAGCTACTGTGCCCTGCTTTTACATAGAGTTAAGAGATCTGCCTGGCTTTCAGTGGATAAGAATTATAATGAAAATGAACACACACTGTGTCCAAGTTGACCTCACAGGGGCCCTTGGGAAAGCCTTTGGGATCACAGTGAGGTGAAGGAGAGACGGAAGTGGGTCTTGCTGGTTTCGGGGAACTGGGGAGAGGAGGCCGCCCGTGAGTCTGGCTGGCGCTCCAGGGGCACTCACCTCCACAGTGTCTGCAGCCCAGCTGTCAGCCATTGAACGGCACCCTGTGCGGATTCACATTCACAATTGTCACGGAGAAGATCGATGTCTTCAAAGTCCCCCTCGCTCTAAGATATCCGACAACCTACCAGTCGGTAACGCACGAGGATCACTGCTGGCTGCATCCAAATACACCTCTTTACAAAGCCGGCCTTAAGAATTGAGACTTCGCTTTTCTTCAAAGTATGTGTATCTTTTCAAGATTCAAAGATCCCCCCAAATGTCCTCATTTTCCTTGGCAGATGACCTGCTGTATTTTTGGGGTTGCTGATTAGCAAATTGGAAGCCATGGTTCTTCCTTTTTATCCCTCCTTGTCACCCCAACCTGGCTTTTTGGTTTCTTTCCAAATTCAGCGCTCGGTGAGACCTCGCAGGATGAAAGGGCTGGTGGCCGAACTGGCCATCACTGGGCCTGTCAAGGATGTATTGCTGTGACTGGTAACCGTGCTGCGTCAGGGACATGTGTATTTAAGAACCCTCTGCATTTGGGGGCGGACATACCTGCAAGACCCGTTGGACCTCCCCCTGCAGGGAGAGGAAGGGCAAGGTGGGTGCTGCCGTCCGATGTTCTCCAGTCTAAATCCCGGGCTTACTTTTCTGACATTTCTGTGTGCAATAGTCAATCTGGGGCTGGAGAAAGAGGATCTGAAAGCTCCTTTGTTTTTCTTTCTGTTTCATGTAATAGGACCCTTCCCCCCGTTCTTTCTTTACCCAAAGCACACATTAAGGCTCCCCTGTTGAGGAGGTGGCAGACAAAGTGAGATTACTGAGAATGGCCGGCCGTGGAGCCCTGTCGGAAGACACCAGACCTGAGGATTTCCAAGGACAAATGCAGGCAGAGGAATGGGCTCTGGGGAGGAGCGGAGGCCACAGAGGCTGGGGCGAATCCCCTGTCTGGGAGAGGCCGTCCGGGGTGGCTCTGCTTGGATTCTGCGCTGCTTCTTCCTCAGGGATGGCCCTGTCCCCAGACCACCACCAGCTGGTGGCAACTGTCTCAGGGTGTGACCAGGTCAGGATGTGAAAACATGTCTTGGGACACGAGCTGCAGCCTGTGACGCTGGGAGCCCGGGGAGCCTGAGAAAACCCTTTACGATGCTTTCAAAGGCGTGGACTCTCAAGCCAAGCGAACCCTCCAAACCCTCACACCCATCTCGCCAACTGGGTGAGGCTGCAGTTAGACATCTGACCTCCGTCTATCCCAGCCACTCCTCATCTGCACAACATCCGCAGCCCTTCCAGGGTGGCAGGGAGAGCTGAAGGAGAAACATGCTTACCCCAGTGCCCAGCAAATAGTACAAACACATCGGATACTACCTCTTATCATCATTGTCATTGTCATAGTCACGGTCATCTATTCTGTGAGAGATGGGGTCACCCCCCATATCCTGTGCTGTGGCTGTGCAAATGGCCAGAGCTGTCCAATTCTTTGATTTTTCCCTGCTCCTTATTAACTCTTCTTTGACATTCTGAACATACCCTGCAAGAAACCTCAGAATGGAGCAGATTGAATTTTTCTCTTCTTCTTAAAGCAGCACCCAAGCACAGTGTCCCTTCTGTCAATAGGTTGCTGTTTGGACAACCTCCACCCCAGGCCAGTTTGGTTTCTGTTCTGAGCATAACTTTATTTTCCCCTATTGAAAGATGCAGCAAAACCCCTCTTTGTGCCGGGCCCATTAAGACTGCCCATTCTTAAATTAGCTTAGCAAAAAAAAAAAAAAAGTGCATTTTATAGTCAAGCCAGCAGTAATTGGACACTGTGACTGTGAGTGGCCCTTGCGGTGTTTGGATGCGGGCCAAATGTACCTTCTGTCTGTCTATGACACGGGCAGACAATAGCGGTATTATTTACTACACTGGCTCTGAGCAATTCCAAAGGCCAGCTGTGAGAACAAAAGAATCTCTAACACTGTGCCCGGCCCTGGACCCAACGGGAGCTCTATCTCTGTTTCGTAAACAATTCGCCCCTCCACCCCGAATGGTGGGTCAGCTATTCTTTGCCTCTTTCCTTTTGCACTGACCATGGCTGCACGGAAAATACACACCACTGCTGTGAATTCTTGGAGAGAGGGACGGTCAACAACAATTCATTGTTTCCATTGCTCGAGAGTCTAGAGTCACCATGACAGACCAGTCATGGAGAGCCAGTGTCTGAGGAAATGTTGACAAGGGCTAGTCTCCTCCGGAGAGTCACACTTCCAAGGAATGTTGTTCTGAGTTCTGTCCACGGAGTTTCACAAAGGAGCTGGATGTTTCTCTGCAGTGCGCACAGGTTGCCACACTCTTGAGGAGGGGTTATGATGCTGTGTTCCAGGCAACTGGGCTCTGGGTGGGCTGAGCAGAGGATAGCACACGTGACTTGGCTCTGCTTCTCATGCAGAATCTGGGAATATGGACCGGATTGGATGGAATTGTCCAATCACAATCCCCACGAACCTGGCATTTACCAAGGAACAGCCGCGTCAGTCATTGGGCAAGCAGCCTGTGGCCGGGGATGGAGAGTGCACCGTTCCTGACCCAGCCATGGGCTTCCCAAGTTCAACGTGAGCCGTGCCACGAGCTTGCAAGCGTTGTAGCTTTCAGTCATCTCAGTCCATCCACAAGTCTGTGGGTCCTCATCACCTCCTCCCACCTTGAGCCATGGTTTCTGACCTGGTCCTGTGATCTTCAGCTTCTGGCTGTGTGCTCAGACTTTGGAGCTGGACTTCCCACGGGCCTGGGGATCTACCAGCCACTGTGGTTTTCCCAGAAGGAGGGAGGGAGCTTCCCTGTGCAGACATGTTTTCCTGTGTGGCATCTGTCTCGGCTGCTTGGCCAACACCTGGCCTGATGAAATCCAGGCCTGAGATGCTTCCTGGACACAAGGAAGCAGGCCCTCTGGAGCTCGCAGGGTCTGGAAGTTTCACTGAGAGTAGCCACAGGCAAGTCATGGCCACAGACTTAACAGACATAGGGGACTCATCATGGCTCATAAACTAATGGTGTATAAATGGTTGCCTCCTTTGAAAACAAATTTGCTTCTCACTCTCTCTGAGACAGGTTAGGAGGGTCTGACCCTTCACATGTTAGAGGTTAGTTTAAGTGAGCTTCCAGAGTTAAAAATGGGAAAAACCAAGTCCAAGGTTTGAACTCTCCAAGTTCATCGGGCTTCTGATACACCACAGTGTCAGAGGGAGGACGTGAGGATGGGGGAATTAGAATCATGTTCCCTCTGGTGCCTAAAGGGGCCAACTCCATCTTCAACCAGCAACACGCTGAGCCCTCGAATTTTCCTTTTGTGGACGATGCTCCCTAAAGACAAGGCTCTGCCTGTCACACTCCATGACGGCGGGCTGTGCTTATTCTCACTCACCATTGTACTTCCTGGGACTGGCGGGATCTCCATATGGGCCACATGTTGAACGAATGGATGAGTGAATGGATGAATGGATGAATGAGTGAATGAATGAAGGAATAACAAATGGGCAGGTGAGTGAGGGAAAGAAGGAACGAAGGTGCTGCTTGTGTGGAGTCTGCATGTTCCCTCTTCAATTGTTCTTGACCCTGGAATCCTATCTGTCGCTTTCCCGGTGTCATCTTCGCATCTCTGAGACTCCCCCACCCCCGCCACCCACTCCAAGGATACCGCTGGCCTCAGCACCAGGAGAACCCCTTTTCTCATTGCAGAGGTGCGGAGGGGACTTCATTTCCCGGGTCCCACCGCCAGCTTTGTGTGACCTTAGACTGATAGCACCGGGTACCAGGATGCATCATGCAGGACGATTCTGCCCCCCTTCTCCTTTGGGGTCTCTCCTCTGAGGTGGGCGCACATGGGCCAGGGGCCAGGACTCAGGGGGCTCTCCTCCCTGACCCCAGACTTCGCCTGTCGTCTTCCACTTGGACTCACGCTGTGGACGATGGGTCAGACTCCTGGGCTCAGAGTGTGTCCGAAGGAGAGAGGACTTCAGGGACCTCATTTGGTTCCTTATTTTTCTTACTGAGAAACCAGAACTCAGAGAAGTAACTGGTCTTGCCCAGGGTCCGAGGGCCTTTCGGTGACAGACCTGAAACCCAGTGTCTGCCCACATTTTCTGAGCCCCTCGGGCCACTCTCTTTGCCCATCACACACGTGCCATTTGCCTTTCGAGCTTTGGTCTAGAAGACTTTTGACATTTTGAACGTGGGCCTGAGAGCTATTGGAATGTCACCGTAACCATTCCCAGAGAAAGCCAGAGCTCCCTTAGTTCAGGACTTGCAAATGGCAAAGTTGCAAACTGCAGCTCATAGAGCACTAATCAGGAAAGCTTCCAAGCGTGTCCGAGATTAGATGACCATGGGACCAGAGCTGATCTTGGGACTGTGAACCTCCACGTTTTGCTCAATAATTCATGGATGTGATAGAAAAGGTGTTGGTTTGTGGGTTCCTATAGATACAGCCCTGCCGTTGGCTGGACGAGACCATTGGTGAGTCCTGAATGCTCAGCTTCTGCTCCCAGGTGCGAACAGCTCTGAGCTCACTGCTGTGGACATTATTCTAGATCATGAAAGTAGAAATGCCCTGCGTGAGGCCCCTGGTGAGCACTCCGTAAAGGGCAGAGGGATCCTGCGGCCCTCCCTCCTCTCCACGCACCATCCCTGTGGTCCCTGGTGCCTTTCGATGCACAGGCTCCTGGGGACTGCAGGGCTGTCAGAAACCTCTTTGTTTGATGAGTGTGTTGGGCAGGCAGGAGGTCAGAGTCAGAGCATTTCCAGCGCCTCCTGACTTGTGATGGACTTACACAGGCTGCTGATTGGCATCCTCCCCCTCCCCCTTTCATGAGCTCGTGCGCTCACAGCCAATTAGCTGATTACTTCTGGGAAGAATCAGCATTAAGTTGAAAACCTGGTTCCCACAGCCTCCTCCTGACCAGCGCTCTTCTGTCAAGGCAAAAACGCGTGGCCGAGTGGAGACTCCACCAGATCCCCCGACAGGTCTGCATCGCCAGGAGGCAGTCACCTCGGCCCGCCCGGTTTGAATGGAAATATCTCGCTGAAGGAGCGACATCAAGAGTGATGGGTACTTTCTCCAGATCCAGGACGAGGCTGGAGAGCAGGCTGTGGCCTGCAGGCCTCATTGCTTTCCCAGCCAGAAACGCAGCTTTTCTCGAGGACCGTGGGTTCCGCCATCCCCGACCCGCCCAAAAATGACTCAGTTGATGGCAATAAAACTGAGGTGTGCCAAATGGCCTGCTTTAGATTCAGGTGATGGTCAATGGACCATCTCTGAGCATCCAGAAGGGAGCTTTATACACAAGGCACATCTTTGGTGGAAGGGAAACTTCCTGTGTTCGGGAACAGTTAAGCTGTTTGCTGAGGAACACCTTTCAGCGATGTAGTACGAGGGCACCTGCCGTGAAGGACTCCACTGTCGCTGGTCCAGGACTCATCTACGGAGAGGCCCGAACCCAGACTGAAGGGCTGGTAGTTGTGGATTTGAATCCTGGCCTTGCTCCCATTCCACAAGTGTATGCTGTGTGACAATGGAGAAATCACTTAATGTCTCTGTGCTTGAATTTCCTCATTGAGGGCCCGTGGATGTTGACAAACCCAATCGCGTTGGGTTCATTGTGAGGTCTAACTGGAAAGGGGATATGGTGGGGGGACCAAAAAACCCCCCAGAATTATCTTCTGGAGGGTGGGCCCCTTGTAGGACAGGCTTCCCCTGCTAGGTGAGAGTTCTAGGAGCCCATTTATATCATTGTGCTAGCTGGTGTTGTTGTGAGAGGCTGGGTTTGGCTTAAATGAATTTCTTTGAAGATTCTTTCAGCCTATTTGTCCATTTCATGATGAGTGATCTATGAGCGCACCTGCCCACACCACGCTGAGTGTTCAGCAGTTTTTGACCAAAAGCGGCATGTAGTCCATGCCCCACCTTCCCTAGTTACATGATCTCACCCTGAGAGGCTTTTTTTTTTTCCCCTGGATGAAAAAAGTCCTCAAAGGGAAACGTTTTGCCGCTGTGGAAGAGGTGAAACAAAAAACATCAGTGGCACTAAGAGTCATCAAAATCAGTGAGTTCAAAAACCGTTTTGAGCAGTGGAAAAAGCCTCGATAGGTGTACTGCATCAAACGGAGACAACTTCGAAGCTGACTGAAGTTTAAACATGTAAGAATAAATACACAGTTTTTTATAAATAAGCTCCAGTTTTGGGGGTTCCCCCCTGTATTTAATTACTGGACAGGTGTTTACTTCGCACCACAGCGGAGACCACTGATGCTCCAGTGTCCACGTGCCTCCTTGTACTCCCAGCTGCTCCTGTCGGTTAGTGAGGGACCTGGATTCTGGCGAATGGGAGGGAATGTGAGAGAGAAGGTGTCTTCTCTCTCTCTTAGTTCCTATCAGCATCCTAGAGGTCACTCTTCTATAATGGGGCAGAGTCTTCATCAGCTTGGGTTCCTGAGTCCCTGTGTATCAGTTGGCTAGGGCTGTTGTGACAAAGTGCCCCAGACTGGGTGGCTTTGGACAGCAGAGGCTGCTCACCACTCTGGAGGCTAGAAGTCCAAGTTCAAGGTGCCATCAGGCTCCGCTGGGGCTCCCAGTAGAACCCTTCCCTGCATCCTCCCAGCTCTCGTGGTGGCCGTCCAACCTTGGCGTTCCTTGACTGACAGCTGCATCCCTCCAGTCCCTGCCTCAGTTGTGCTCTTTTCATAAGGACACAGGCAGGTTGCATCAGGGCCACCGCCGTGACCTCATTGTAACTTGATTACATCTGCAGAGACCTTATTTCCAAATAAAGTCACGTTCTCACATACCAGACGTTAGGACTTCAAGGCACCTTTTTGAGGGTCCTACTTCTGCTCATATGACCTTGTGTGAGAAATATCCTGTGCGGGAGAATAATCTTTTCCATGTTAAGCCAATGAGCTTTGGACTTTCATTTGTAACGAGAGTGTAGTCTGGCCTGTCCCACCTAACACAAAAATGGGGTTGATGCCAACACTGGGCCAGGGGCTGGGAGAAAATATTTAACAAGCTATAAACACCCCCCCCCCCCGCCCCACTCTCTCAGAGCTGGTGGTCCAGTTCAGTTCCTGACAAACAGAAAGTGTTCAATAAATGATAACTATTAAAATTTGTGTATCAGAATGTCAAGTTTCTGACTATCTAATCAAAACCATGGTGGGGTATCCCTTCAAGCCCTTCAGGATGGTTACCGCTGGAAAAGACAGGACATAACAAGCGTTGGTGAGGATGCGGCGCACAGGGAACCCTTGGGCACTGTGGATGGAAAAGGAAATCGGTGCAGCCACTGCGGAAACAGTGTGGAGGATCCTCACACAGTTAAAAACGGAACTGTCCTAGGACACAGCACTCCCACTTTCAGGTATTTATCTAAAGAAAATAAAATCAACCATCTCAAAGATGGTCACTGTAGCAATTTTCTCAACAGCCAAGACATGGAAACAACCCAAGCGTCCGCTGATGGATGACTTGATAAGGACAATGTGGTATATGCAGGGTCATCCAGGCTGTTGCAACGGCAGGATTTCCTTTTTTAATGACTAATATTTCATAGACCTTGCAAGCATTATGCTACATAAATGAAGTAAGTCAGACAGAGAAAGACAAATACTATGTGATCTCACTTACATGTGGCATCTAAAAAATCTTAACTGGCAGTTAACTCGCAGACTGGTTGTTGCCAGAAATAGTGGGTGGAGTCAGGAGAAATGGGTGAAAAAGATACAAACTTTCAATTGTGAGATAAATACGTCCTGGAGATGCAAGGTACCACATTGTAACTACAGTTAACAATAATGGCCATTGGAAAGTTGCCGAGAGGGTAGATCTTAAAAGTTCTCATCACAGGAAAATAATGATCACTATGCGATAAGATGAATGTTAACTGAACTTACAATGGTAATCATTTCACAATATATACATATATAAAATTATTATGCTGTCCACTCGAACTAATGCATCGTTATATGTCAATTATAAAAACAATCTGGTTTTCAAGGTGAATAGAACAAGATTCCTTCCTTGGAGAAACCATTGTATTGTTGGGTGGGCAGAAAAGGAAACAGGTGTGTAATACAACAAAATATTTAAAATATAGCAAGATATCTGATGGACTCGATGGAGTTCATTTTGGCTCAGGGAAACAAGTCTTCGTTTCCCGGACAGGGACTGTGGGGGTGAGGGTGTTGGGGGCGGGAGGTAGACAGGGGCCACCCCAGAGGCCTCGGCGTGCCCCGGTGTGCCGCTGAATGCAGGTCCCTCGAATGTACAGCAGTATGAACAGGTCTGTCTTTGGGAGGAACGAGATGCCTGGACCCTCCCACCCAGGGGATTGCAACAGCCGCTTCACTGCTCATCTGCCTGGGGAATGACCTCTTTCTGTTCTCCATTCCATGGTGACTGCTTCACGATCCAACTTTGAACAGGGTCACACCCCTTCTGGGGGCTAAAGGGCCAGCTCCCTGAACCCCTCTCAGTTCCCCCATGGTCCAGCCCCAGTACTGATCCCTCACAGCCCCTTTCCTGGCCCCTTCATTTGGACTTGGTATTGCTGGTATTGTTACCCTGTTGTGTACAGCCGACTTACGTGCGTATGTGCACATTTAAATTAATTCCGTAAATACTGAGTGTTGCCATGGGCTGCGTCCGGGCATAATGAATCAGGTTTATAAAAATAATTCTCCCTCCCCCCAGACCTTCTTCCATACTAATTCCTGCAGGAAATGCCCTTCCCCATCTCTTCCCCTGGCCCGCTCTTCCATGTCCTTCAGTATTCTCATCACCTCCTCCACGACGTCCCCTTAATCTCCCAGTACACGTCGGGATCTCACCGTGTACTTTTCCCCGTGTTAGTTCCTTATTCTGGCTGTAGCAAATTACGACCGACTTGGTAGCTTAAAACTACACACATTTTTGTTTTTAAGTTCTGAAGGTAGAAGTCCAAATTGTCTTATGGGGCTGAAATGAAGGCACTCAAGTCATCCGAGAGGGGGGGCTGTGTTTGTTCTGGGAGCTCTGGCAGGGAACCTGTTCTTTCGCTTTTCCAGCTTTCAGAGGCCACCTGCACGCCTTGGCTCCTGGTGGCATCGCTCCAACCTTTGTCTTTGTTGTCACGTCTCCTCGGACGCTGACTCTCCTGTCCCCCCTGGGGTTCCACTGGCCCCATGTGGATAATCTGAGATCATTTTCTGATCTTGAGATCTTTAACTTCACCACATCTGCAAAGTTCTCTTTGCCATGTAAGTTATCATATTCACAGTTCCCAGGGATTGAAACGTGGACTTTTGAAATAGTGTATCATGTAATTTGGGGGAGATTTCTTCTTATGGGTCGACGAAATTCTAAAGGTAGAGACAGTGCGTGTCACCATCATGTCTCCAGAGCTGACTGTGCTTCTTGTCACACGCGAGTTTCTGACCCGGGTTTGATGAGTAGAGTCTCCATTGCGTCCTATGGCCTCTTCTGTTGACAAGCCATCTTGGGGTTCCGGTTGGCGAGCGATGGCAGGGAGACTGAGTAATGTATAGCCGTGGGGAAAACAGTACAGAGGTTCCTCCAAAAATTGAAAGTCAAAGTACCCTATGACCCAGCAATTCCAGCAGCCCCTGGACTTCTCCCACCGCTGGCTCTGTCTGACGGAGAATTTCAAACCAAGGGAATCCCGCAGTGCGTGCTCTTTGTGTCTGGGTTATTTTGCTCAACACAAGGAGTTTGCTTTGGGATTCAACATCTCGTTTTGTGTCAGCGGTTCATTTTTTTTTTTTTTTTATTGCCGAGTCATAATCCATGGTGTGAGAATAATATAATTAATTTTTTCTCTATATGAATATTTCCAAAACTAGTTGTTTACAGTTTCTGGTTGTTAGGAATAAAGTCGAACACAGTCATGTTGTCAGTTGCTGTTGGGTAAATAAACACTTCGGGGTGCTGTGACTCAGCTGTGAGGTAGTGAATGTTCGTGCCGCCTCAGAACGCATCTGCTGAAGCCCTCGTCCCCAGGGCGATGGCATTTGGAGGTGATAAGGTCACAGGGCGGAGCCCTGCTCATCAGATTAGTTCCCTCACCAGACACGCGGCAGAGGACCTGTGCCTGCCATGTGAGAACACAGCAAGAAAGCAACCGTGGGGAAGCCGAGATGACAGCTGTCACCAGCCGTTCGACCTGCCAGGGCCTTGGTTTTGGACTCTCAGCCCCCAGACCTGTGAGAAATAAGTGTTTATATTTCAGTCCACCCAGTCTATGGCAATGCGTTACAGCAGCCTGAGCTAAGACAGGTAGCATCTGATTAATTTATAAGAAGCTGCCAGGTAGTTTTCCAAATCTGTGTACCGTTTTATACTCCTACCAACAACAAATGAGCCTCTGTATGCTCCACATTCTTACCAAAAACCTTGTGGGTTTTTTTTAAATTTTTTAAAAATTCTGCACTGATTAGTAATGTGGAACACTTTTTCATGTGTCTTCTGACCATTTGTATAACTTCTACTGCTAAAGGCAAGTTCAAGTGTTTTGCTCGCTCACCTTTTATCACTGAGCTGCAGGACTTTTGTGGTGTCCTGGATACAAACGCTTTGTCAGATATACCTGTTGCATCTACATACTGTCAGGTGTGTTTCCCAGTCCATCACTCGACTATTCATTTGCTTAATTGTATTTTCTGTCGAATAGAAGTTTTTGATTTTGTTGAAGTTCAGGTTTTAATTTTTTCTGGTTAGTACTTTTTATATACTAAGAGATCCTTGCCGGCCCCAAAGTCAGAGATATTTTCTTGTTTTCTTTTATGGGCTCTGTAGTTTATCTTTCATGTATGTTTCATCATATGATTGATCTCTATTTTTGCACATGAAAGAAGGAGAAGTTAAGGCTGATTTTGGGGCCGTTGTTTAAAAGACTTTTTAAAAAAAGCAAACAAAAAAGACTTTCAAGAACTTCCTTTCTGAGGTATAGGCAATATTTATTGTCAACCACTTCTTTTTAAACAGATGCAAATACTGAGGGGCAAACAGTCACATGGCTTTTCGAAGCTCACACAGGCAACAGAGGAGCCTGGATTAGGAGGAAGAACTTCCTGTCGCTCCACACTCCGACAGAATGTCATTGTTCCCTGCTGGTTCTGCCAAGAGACTTGGGGAGGGGCGCACCATTACATGCATCTGGTGTCTTAGAAATTTTGACTAAATACACTGGTCAAATAACTGGCTAGGCTGAAGTTTGTTTTCGGTTTCATTTATCTGGTTTGAATTTCCAGTTGGAGCTGATGGAATCAGGTTATGTATTTGGGGGTGTGTATGGACTCATTATAAATTAGGTCTTGATATAAAAACAACTGTTTGCTCCGTCTGGTTCACTCTGACCCACAGTTTATTGTTGGTTCTGTTTATGCCCCCCTATTACTTGGACTAAAAATAAAAGTTCTAATGCAAACTTGTGGAGCACCTACTATGTGCAAAGAGCTGGGTGAATGCAGGGTGGGATATGAGTCCCCCACAAGGACTTCTGTGGTCAGGAATAGGGGACACTTGGCTCTGCCCAGGGGCGTCTAGGAAGAATTGAGAAGGGGAAATCTGTGAACGAGTGGGTGGAAGCAAGACAGAATCATGGAGGAAAACCTGATGGGGACGGACAGGACTTGATCAGAATATGGATTCCAGGTAATTCATTTGTGAACCTTTGTGGAAAGAATTCGAGTGGGCCTCAGCGGCGTTCTGCGTGTTTGCCAGCGCGTTCCCAGAGAAAGTGCTTTCACTCAGCATGTGGTGTCACGAGGAGCATCCATCAAAAACAATTAGATCTTGTTTGTTTGACTTCCTACATTTGGGAAGCAGGCAGCCGAGTTTGGTCTTATTCGGCTGAATGGCCGTCGTTGGTGCGTTCTGGTTAGAATCTTGAGAGTTGAGTCACGGCGATGACTCATGGATTAGTGGTATGTTTTTAGAATGTTTTTTTTTTTTTCCCTGCAGTGTATCAGGGCTTCAGAAGGATCTGGGCCACCTGCCCTGACCAGTAAGCCCTGACCGGCTGCCCGCACCTCGAAGACTGGGGTGTTCGGAGGGCCCCGATGAGGTCAGCAGCCAGCGCAGTGGGAACATGAGGGGCCATGAGGAGAACCTGCAGGGAGGCTGGGCCTCCTGTAGCCTGAGCAGGTTCCCCGCTGACAGATGTGCGCTGAGACCCCGTCATTAACTCCTTTTCCGAGGGTCCACCCCGTCCTGGTGCTTTCTCATCTGCCGAATTCTACTGAGGAGAGGCTTTTGGATTTTGCCTCCAAAGCCACGACCCCTGACCATGAATACAGTGGTATTTGGAGGGAACATCCCTGTGGGGCTGTAGCACGCCAGGCCTGGGCGGGAGCTCAGAAGTCACACCTCTGGAAGCAGGACTCTGGAAGCCGGCATCTGATACCTCGAACCCCGGGTGGCTCCGAGCCGTGTGACCTGCTTTCCCGTTCAGGCTGGAGGGAGCCCGTGTCACCCGCAGGACGCACGCGGCCATTTTTGGCAGGTCCAAGCCGAGCCCGGCTGGCCCTAAGTCGTGCTAACATCTGCTCCCAGGACGTCTCGCCCAGTGGCCTGGAGCCGGCCGGCCGTCCGGGACGACTGAGAGCCACCCCAAGCTCAGCTCCCTGTGCATTTTAAGATGGCTTTGACATCCTTCGGAGTCCCTGTTTTCCCACCCGGAAACCCCAGCCGCTCACCCGTTTCCGCTCCTCTCCAGTGTTCTGTGACACCTGTCCTCAGGCCCCTGGATGCTCTGGCCTCTCCAGTCCACTAGGTGCCCCCTTTATTATTTTGATGTGTCCTGTCAAAAGTGGCCATTTCACAAGTATGGTCCCATTCTGAAAATTCCAGTGACTTAGGTGAACGGACCCTTCTGCTGTCCCGGGGTCAGTGTATGACGAGATGGGAGAGGGTACCATCTGGCAGGTGCCCACTCCCAGAGGCCTGGCCCAGGGTGCCTGCTCCGTGACCCTGCTTGACCCTTAGCCTCAGCTTTCTGAGCTGAAATGTGGGGCCATACATTAGATACGTTACAGAGCGTTCTGAAGCTATTACACTCGGCACATAATGTACCTCAATAAATGCATGTTTTTATAACTCTTCTTCTGCATATTTTCCTGTGCCGTTGCACACATGCTTAAACAAAAATACTTCTTGATGTTAACCGGGTCACCCTGTAATTACCGTGCTGTATCTTTTTATCTTATTCACCTTACAAATCTTTCCACGCGAACATCTAGTGTTTTCCCCTGTAGTGGGGAATCCACAGACACGGACGGCCCGCTGTAGTGATATTTGGATTTCCAGTTGCGTGGGGGGTCAGTATCCCTTACTGTTCAAGGATGAACAGCACCTCAACATTTTCACCAGCTACATAGCAGTTTGTGCGGGGGCTCCATTCTTCACTTGACGGACACTTTTTTAAACGCTTTTCTTTGTTACGCTCAACAGAAAGAAGTCCACTCTACCAATAGAAAAATGGACGTGGGACATACGTATAAAAGGTAATTCACGACAGAACACCTGCGAGTGTCCGTAACCAGGGAAAATATGATCAGTGTCGCGGTGATTAGGGAAATCAGGACCAAACTTTTATAACGAGCCGTGGGTTTTGTTTGTTTTGTGCTGCCCACAGGATTAGTGATGTGAGAAAAGGCTGCCGGGACGGCGCCAGGTGGGCCCTGGAACTCCCAGGGGGCCGCTCTGCGCAGGATGTGGCTGTCTAACTATGGTGCTGAACGCCTGAAGCTGATACAGAATAATATTGAATATACACTGTAATTGAAAAATGTAAAAATAAAAATGCAAATGATTGAAAAGAAGGCTGCAGCGCCCATTGTTGAAGAGTGTGTGGTCAGGCAGGTGTTGCTCTCCACGCCTCGTGGGACTGTTCATTGTTATGGCCTTTCTACATGCAAATGAATACTTTTCTTATTGATTTGTGGGAGCTCTTTATATAATGTGGATATTGAGAGTTTATTATTTGTGTTGAAAATGTTTTTTTCCGTCTTAACTTTGCTTTTAATTATTTGAATGCTGAGTTTTATTTTAAATAAATGTTTATTTCAATTGTAGTTATATGTACCAGTGTTTACATGATGACTTCTAGTTTTGAGGTCTTATTTAAGAAGCTTCTCCGCATCCCAATCTTGCAAAAATATAATTCTCTACGAATGCTTTACAGTTTATTCTCACACATTTGGCTTTCTGATCCATTAATTATTTGTTTGATGCATGAGGTAGACAGTAACCCAACAGTGTTTATTCAGTGGGTAGCGATCATCCCCACATCCCTACACCATTTGTTGACTATTGCATTGTTTTACAATTAATTTGAAATATCATTTTTATTGCACCAGTAAATCTTGCACAGGCATGTATTCTATTAAGTATTCACATATAGATTCACAAGTGATATCAGTCAACAGTTTTATGATCCTCTGTGTAGTTGCTTTTCACATCTGATTTTATGTTGGCCTCAGAGAAGGAGCTGGGATCATGCCCCCAGCTGCCCCTCTGTTCTGGCAGGGCTAATAAAGCACCGGAATTGCCTCTGCTTTGAAGATAGGAACCAGTCACCCGTGGACCATTGGGCAAGGTGATGTCTTTTTAATCAGCTTTATCCAGGTGTAATTTACATATGTGTATTTTGTTCACTGAGTCTGGAAATATATAAATACTCATATAAACACCAATGCAATCAAGATAAAATCAAGATACAACTTCCCTTTACCCCAGGAAGTCTTTTTCAGACCCCTCTGGAGCTGATCCACCAAACCCTGGCCATTCTCACTCAGCGCTCTGCTTCTACTTATTATAGCATAGTTTTACATTTTAAAGAGTTTTAAATAATGAAATAGTAAAAAGTATACTATTTTGTGTCTGGTTTCTTTAACTCAGCATATTAGCATTTAAATTCATGGATGCCGGAGTTTATATCGGTAGTTTTTTTGCATTGCTGAATATTATCCTACTGCATGAATACATTGCCATTTGTTTGTTCGTTTACCTGTTGATGGGCATTTGGGTTGTTGCCAGTCTCAGGTTATTACGAATAGAGTTGCTATAAATGCTGGTAAGGAAGTCTTTGTGTGCACATGTGTTTTCATTGCTTTTGGGAAAGTACCCAGAAGTTGGATTGCTGGGTCATAAGGTAAGTTGAATGCTTTACTTTATATGAAAATGCCAAACTGTTTTTCAAAGTTTTCCACACTTTGTATTTCCATCAGCAATGCATGCAAATTCCACTTGCTCCATATTCTTGCCCATAATTTGTATCATAGGCGTGTGTAACTGTAGCCATCCTGTTTGGTATGTAGGACTACACCATCGGGGCATTTCCTTGGTGACTAATGACATTTATTGACCATTCTGCTTATGTTTATTATAGGCCATTGGCACAGCATTTAAAAAATACTTCTTTAAATATTTTGCTTTTGTTTTCCTGTGGTGTTTTGTTTGTTTTCTTAATAGGGTAAAAGTTCTTTGTATATTCTGGATAGCAAACATTTATCAGATATATGTATTTAGAATATTTTCTCCTAGTGTGTCAATTGCCTTTTTATTTCCTTAATTGTTGTCCAAAGAGCAAAAGGTTTTAATTTTGATAAAGACAAACTCTGTTTGAGGGGTGTTGTTTTACTTTTTATTTTAGCTCTTCTAATAATTTCTTTCACTTCCTAAATTCATTTTCCAATTTATATTTTTCTTGGTAATTATCTATTGCATGAAAATTTGCAAATTTATTAAATTACCATGTAATCTAATTTTAAAATTGCCCTCTAATTCCATACGTCTGTACAATTTTGTATTTCTGCTGTCACTTATTTTTGTATTTTTTTTCTTCATTTTGCATGTCTCTTAAGCCATTAGCTATTTTATTGGTGTTTTCAAATAATACAGTTTGTATATCTGATTATGCACTCATTTTTATTTTTTCCTTATGTAAGACATTTCTGCTTTAATATTGATTCGTTCTTTTCTTTTAATTTATGTAGATAATTTTATTATTTTTTTTGGATTTTAAATTAAAATCTCAATTCACCTCTTTTCAGTTTTATTTTATAATAAATTCAATTATGGCTAGAAGTTTTTATTCTGAATATACCTCTTTGGAATGTATACATATCTCTTGAAATGTATTATGCAGATTTTTCATTTTTGTTCATTTCTAAAATAATTTTTTTCTGTTTTAAGTGATAAGAAATATCACATTCTTCTTTAAGTGATATGTAGAGAGATCTTTATATGTGAGAACATTTTGTTTTCTTTTTATTGTTCTTATTTTTAAAAAAATGCTGTGGGCATGTTATTTTCCTTCCTTTGAAGATACTAATATCTTATTGGACAAATCCTCCATCTTTAGTTTCGTTGCCTGTGTCAGGGGATTTTAAAGAGACTTGTATTTTCTATTTGGCACTGCGTATTAATGGTGTGTTCAATTTTTCTATATTTATACTTATTTTTTGTTTACTTGATGTGACATTTGATCTGAGAGGAATGTGTTAAAATCTTATATTATTATTGTGGATTTATTAGTTTTCTTTGCATCTCCAACAGGTTTTGTTTTATGTAGTTGGAATTTTGTTGCTAAATGTGTGAATATTCTTTTTGATAGAGTATAATATTTAATAATATTGAAATCCCATTTGTCCTAGTTAATATTTTTGACTTGGATTATTATGTTGTCTGATATATATTTTTCTTCACCTCTTTTATTGAAGCATTTGCGAGTTTCTCTTTCTCCATCTGTCTGTTTGCAGGCTTTCCCTGTCATTTTCGTTTTAGGGGCACGTCTCATAAACATAACATCGCTGGATTTTCCTTCACTTTTTCTTTTTTAAAAACCCGGTGAGAAAAATCTCTATCTTTTCATGGGGGGATTTGACCCATTCACATTTATTGCAATTAGTGCTCTTGTTACGTGTTGCCAAGCTCTTCATTTCCATTTTCCTCGCTTTCGGTTTCCTTTTCCTTTCTAAAACGTGTGGTGCTGGTTTTGTATTCCTCCCTCTACAGTTTCCCTCTAGGATGCTAGAAGGTATGTGTGCTGTATTTTAAACAGTTCTCGATCCCTAACTTGGAGCAGTTAAGAACCTGGCCGGTGAGGCTCAGAATTTTAAGGATAAAGAAACATCGTGGCGATTAGAATCCCACTAAGAGGCTTGTGAATATGAACATCTAAGTCAGTTCTCATTAATTTATTCCCACGGAAGTGTGCATTGAGTATCTGTTCTGCACCAGGTGCACCTCTGAGTTCTGGGTGGGGAAAGGCATTAGATACGACCGAGCGCTAAGTTTTAAGGCAAACGCTGCCGCAAGAGGGGCAGAACCAAGCGCAGCCATTTTTCTCAGCGAATTGCAGTTGCGTAGAGGCTCCTACGAGCCCCGCCCAGCCGGGGCGAAGAATGGAAAGAGTGGGAGGTGAACGTGGGGGACAGTGGGAGGGTGCATGGGTAGCTTCTTTTCCTGCCTTCTGCTTCCCAACTGCCTCCTCTGCTTATCCTCTCCCCTAGGAGGGCTCACTCTCTGTGCATCTGCCCTACTAGCCTGGGCCCTTATCATGGAAGAGCCTGAGTTTGATCCCTCTCTGCCCCACAGCTGTGTAGTACAGAGTGGACTGTGATCAGGGGCATTTACTGAGGGCCTGGCCTGAGCTTCATATCTATTATCTCGCTGAATGCTCGCAGTAACTGTGAGTCAAGCATGAGGGCCATCCCATTTTGCAGACAAGGATCCCAAGCACAGCTACATTGCCATCCAAGCTGTGTGCACAGAGTGGGCAAGCTGCAGTTTGAAGCCTGGCGGCTGGGCTTTGGAGCCCTGCGTGCAGCCATGTGAGTTTGTGGGTAAGGGAGCGGGGCACTGAGGGGTGCCAGGGCAGCTGCTGGAGGGAATGAGCAGCTGCCAAGGGAACTGTGATGACTGAGTGCAGAACACTGCATTGCAGGGCGCAGGAGCAATCGGACCGGCGTGCAGAAGCACGGCCGAGGCCATGCACGGACACCCGCCTGGCCAGGACTGAGTGCCCGCAGGAAGATTTCCTCCCGGGCTGGGCACACTTGGCTGTGCGGCCTGCAGGGCCTCGAGCCACATTTTGCTGTTGTCACCGCTCACACTGCGACTCACTCACCAGCTCACAGAGCTACAGATCCAGTTTCCTGGAATAGACCCAGACGTCACACCGCACAGAGGCACCGGGGTGGTGGCGGCCTCTCCAGATGTGGTGAGGGCCACTTCAGAGGCTCATTATAATCAGCAGAGGGATCACGTTGTCTCTTCCTACGGCTCCCGACTTTCAACAAGGCTCTTGGCGTTCTCCTCCCCCGGGTCTCCACCTGACAGGAGGCTCAGCTCAAGAAGCCTGCAGGCACCACCCTGCCCACTCTCGGCTGACCCCCAGGTTTTCAGGAGACCCTGTCACCTCTAACATGGGACCCAAGCCCCTTCGCAGGCCTTTGAAAAACCCGTGTTCTTGACTCCACACTCCACACTACTCCATCATTGTCCTTCACCCCCTGTCCAAGGATGAGCGTCCTCCAGGTTCACAGCCCCTGCCCTATGGTGTCCCTTCACCTCGAGTTTCCTGTCTTATGTCATTTGAAATTCTACCCACCCTTTTAGCCCTCGTTCCCTGTGCCAGCTCCAGTCGCCCCGATCCATGTCTCCCCGCCAACCCCAGCATGCTCCCTGCATGAATCTTGTCCTTCCTGCCTTGTAGCTGTTCATCCTCACGCCCCCCACCCCCTTCCATGCAAGGCTGAGAGCTTCCTAAAGGCTTATTTATATTTGTATTCTAGTTCATTGATCGCTCTCAGATAACCACATTACAAGCTACAATTACCGATCATTTTATTACAATGATTGTCTTTCCTTTTTCAGTGGGATAACTAGGTCTGAGCTGATGGGCATGGTCTCTGAGCTTTGGCGTCAGTGAACCGTTTCCCACTTGGTTCTCCCACTGGCTGTGTGCACACAGGGAAGGGGCTTCGCCCGAGTTCAGCTCCACTCCAGCCACCATGGGCTGGGCCACTTTGGTGAATTGCAGACTGCTCTTCCCCTTGTTTTGCTCCTCTAAGTGGAAATAATATTTACAGCCCTGGCCGGGTAGCTCAATTGGTTGGAGTGCTGTCCCGATGTGCCAAGGTTGTGGGTTCGATCCCCAGTCAGGATGCTGCCCGTGGAAACTGTTTTTCCACGGAATCCCAAGGAAAACCTTCCAGGAGACTCAGCTTTGAGGGATGAGACTTAGTGGTAAGATTCACTGGGGTGGCAATGGAAGACCGCCCCTGGGTCCCCCATGTCTTGCCTCTGTCTGTTCCCGCCATGGATAAAGTCCAATTTTGTCTGCAGCAGGGCCAGAAGCAGGCTCAGTGTCCAGACAGCCTGTGGCGGCATGAAGCTTAGATTTCTGGGGCCCGCATGGTCTGCTGGGAGTCCCAGGTGGCTGCTAGACCCAAGTGGCTGCTGCAAAACGCCCGAGCCCACGGGAGCACGCATCCCACCAGGAGAGAGAGTGCAAGAGCTTCTTCCTGAAGCTGATTATATTATTTTGGGCTTGGGAAGGACCAGGAGCTTTTCAAACTAACCAATTAACTCCCTAAACTTTCATGGGCTTCTGATGCATCCACCCATTAACCAATCGATTTCCTAGATCTTCCAGGGTCCCGGGTCCCTTATCTAATCCCATCTTTTTCCAAGGCTAGATGGACAGGCCTCTAGGGTCTCCACTAGGCTCCAGCTGCACAGGAGCCTGCCTCCCCCTTTTTCATTCTATCCCTTCCCACAGTGATCTGTGGGGAACGGACTGGTGGTTCCCTGTGGAGCGTGTGAAGCTGTAACTTCCTAGGGAAGCAAGCGGGCTTATGCTCCCTAGCTGATTACGCCTAACAATGTCGGATTCCCTTTGCACCCTTCCTTTGTTAATACTTAGTTACCTATGCTGACAATAATATCGCAATACGTACAAGAGTCAACCAAGGAATGCATGAATAAGTGGGAACACAGACTGATGCTTTCCTCACTCTTTCTCCCTTTTTCTCTCTCTAAAATAAAATCAATCAATAAAAATAATAATATTTACTATGTAGTAGCGTCACAGGAAATTTAGTGTAAAGTGAGTAAAGCATTTGGTAAATGCCTGGCCTGTGCTGATGTTGGAGATACTGTCATTATCAGGAAGACGTCAAACCAGGTTCAATGTCCAGATGTGCTGACTGATAGTTGAGTGCCAGGTCCCCTGCTGGCTTCAGATTCATCGCCACATTGAACACCAAATGCCTACAAGGCAGGCTGGGCTCTTTCCACTCTTCTAATTTTATGGATGTGGAAACTGAGTCTCAGTGGTTCAGGTGACCTGCCCAATGTCACACAGCCTGATGGACTTTGGATCATCCATCCGCAGGCGAGGTTTTTGCCCAGCGCTATTTCCAAGTGAGGGACACGTTTCCTATGGAAGCAAAGATGTGTGCCAGACACCTCGAGGTGCCCCCTGTGTGTCGCGAGAGTTGACGTCCATTCCCCCAGTGCTGGTTCACACCCTGGTTGATTGATGGTGTTGAGATTTGTAATAAAAATGTTCATTTCAGGCAAGCACTAATTTTAGTAGATCTCATAATGCTGGGAGGTACGTGGCTCGAAATTGCTATTTTTTTCCAAGTTGTTCACAGTTTGTTGAAAGGTGACATTCTCTCATGATAATTTACTTTGAAGGCCCTTGGAACCGCCAGCTTTTCACAGGAACGAGCCAGAGAAGTGACATTAACACGCATTGTTTCATTTATTTGTGCCCCCAAAACGCGCTGACACCATGGAGCCTGGAGGATACCAAGGTAACTAGGAAAAGGCCCCTTGTTCTAGGAGCTCTAAGCTCGTCAGAGGGGCCAAAGAAAATGTAACAGATTGAACTCCAGTGCATCCTGTACACTTTCTCCTGTTACAAAATAAGCTTCTGCTCTTAGGTTAGGTAATAGTGCTATGTTCCAAAAATATCTTGCAGGAAAAAAATGCATTTGCTCATTCATTCACTTGAGCGTTTACTTAGTTGGCACATCCTCTGAACCAGGCCTGGTGCTGGGTGCATGAAGAGAAGGCCCACCCTCAAGGGGCTGTGACCTACACGGGGCGGGCAGAGGACCAGAGCTGATGTACCAGTGCCATGTGACAAAGGCTCTGCCCAGGGACAGTACAGGGAGACATGGGCACCTGCAGAAGGCCAGAGCCTGGCGCGTCCAGAAGCGGGACAGATGGGGAAACAGCTCTGGGCTGCACGACCTGGACGAGCAGGGAGGGGCCCTCAAGGCGAGTGAGTGCAGAAGAATCAGCAGGGCTGGGCTGGAGGACAGAGACGGTGTGAGCAGGAGCAGGGCTGGGGAGGCTCCCCTGATAAGACCTGGGGACTCTAGGGACGGAACCCCAGGATGTGTTCCTGCTCATCTCTGTTTTCCGTGGAGATGCTAGTAGGTGGCTGCTCTCATGTGAGGCAGACCCTTCTTGAGATCCAGGGAGCACATTTGAACAAGCAAAGTATTTCATACAAGTAAGTTTTAGTCAACAAGCTCTAGTAACCGGGATCTTCTTAGTCAGCACTTTCCAGAATGCGTGCAGTGGTCTCTCTCCTCATCCAGAGAGTATTGCTGGTGATGCGGGAAGACCCGCCACCCTGGGTGCTGGGGCCTCGGATGGAACGTTCTGAAAGCAGCCCCTTCTTCACTGGCCCCTTAGGTTGGGAAGCGGAACTTGAGATGCAGGCCTGCCCAGCCCTGCTCTGGCTCAGTCCCCTTCCCTGCACAGGACAGCGGAAACCGGCATCTGATGGCATGCTGTCCCGCCTCCAGGCACCGTGTCTCGTCAATGCTTTCCCCTCAGTTTCCACCTGAGCTTCATAACCCTATATTCTAGACTTATTTTTTTCTGATTACAAAATTAGTCAACTTGTACAGAATTTGGAAAATAGAAATTTCAGGAAAAAAAGCATTTTGGGGATATTTACACCCTCAAAAATAAAACCCCACCAACATCACATCCCAGCTGTTATTTCATCACATTGAAACCGCAATTTCCTTAACACCTGAGAGCACAAAGGTTATTTCTAATTATTGTTTTACAATAAATGGGCAGCAAACAGCTTCGTGCCTGTAATTTTTTTCACACTTACAAGATCCATTTTGATCACATTGTGGCACAGAAAAAATGGCAATACAGCTCCTGAGGCCTCAACAGAGTTCGCGCTTTCCCTCACGCAGTGGGTCCCTTTTATAGTGAAAGGGAGAGAGAAGGACCAAGGGAGGAGGGAAGTCAGGAAGAAAGGAAGAAGGAAGGAAGGAAGGAAGGAAGGAAGGAAGGAAGGGGAGAAGCAGGCAGAGAGGGGAGGGGAAGGGAAGGGAGAGGAGGGGAGGGGAGAGGGTGAGATGGGTAAGGGAGGGGACGAGAGGGAGGGATGGGGACAAGGAAGGAGGGGAGGAAAGCAGGACAGATGAGGAAACAGCTCTGGGCTGCGCGACCTGGACGAGAGGAATGTGCTCTGCCTGGGATCCACGGAAGAGGCTAATTGCTGACTGAACCCCTCTGGGTCCCAGACCCCTCTCGGTAAAGTGGGAGAACAGTGACATCTATGTTAAAGGGTTTTGGGGGAGGGGAAATGAGATTCTACAGATGAAGCACTCAGGAAAGTTCCCGGTGCAGTCATGTGCCCCGTGAGTCTTAGCTGCTCCTGTGGAGGAGGGTAGCCTGCTGGCTGCTGCCCTGGGGTGGGGGAGCGGGGGCTGCCTCTCTCTGCCCCTCAGCCCTTCCCCTACTCAGTCCCCATGCTGTGAAGGTCAAGGCCGGGTCCCCAGGGCTGGCAGGGGCTAGAGAGAATCAGGGTGCCCTACAGAGCACACGCAGCAAGGCCCACTGAGGCAGGGCCGGGTAGAGCCATGCTGGGTGTCTCCAGAGCTGTGGGGGCCTCCCTTTTCTGCTCCCCACAATGGGCCTGCTGCAGGGGTGGGCTGCACTCCAGGTAATTTGGACATTGGCTGAACGAAGTCCTTTGGAAGCTCCAGAGCCCTGTGCCAATAGAAGGAGGTTATGGCAGAAAGGGTGGCCTGTGGGGGTCTCTGTCACCTGCCTTGTGGAGCTGAGACAGCTAAGTGGGATACTGTGTGTCTGGCACCCTGGAGGATACCAGGCCTCACTGGTCGCAGGGCTCAGCGACCTGCTGCCACTTTCTGCCGGCCCTGGAAGAACCTGTTCTCTTGCAGGGGGGTGGGGTTCCCCAGAACAGCTCAGAGAGAAGGCGAAAGAAGAAGGCAGGGTGTTTTTCATGTCTGCATTGGCTGCTGAGAAAGCTGGGTCTCCCCAGCATCGTCCTTCTTTGCCCTGGAGAAGTGGGGGGGAGGGATCTAGAGAAAGGAGTGGTGCCCCCTCCGTTTCATTCACTGTTTCCTTCCTGAGCTGCCCTGATACCGAGGACAGACTTCTCAGAGCCCCTCTGTGGGAGAGGCAGCCTGTGCACCCAGGCACGTTTCTGGGGCTGATACACTTGGGCCGGGGGGTGGTCCCTGCCCATCGCCCGGGGAGTTTAGAACGGGCTCTGAACATGGCTTTAGTACTGAGGAGAGGAGGTGGGACAGATGATGGGACAATGGCTTCCCCTACACTTGCCCGCCCCTTCCTGCTGCACTCTGGGGAAGAACGGAACTCACCTTTCTTTCAAGGTGCGTTAACTTTCAGCATATGACTTGACAGGTCCACAGGGTGGCCTGTCACCAGGCCCAGGAGAGAAGGAGGTGGAGGGGACATCCCTGGCAACTGCGGAGAAGAGGCCTTTTGTTTCTGGGTGGGAAGGGCCAGCAGCTGGGGCAGGGGTGGGGGCTGGTGGGGGCCAGGTGGGTCTGACTGGGAATCCTCCACCCTCCCTCTGGAAGCAGGTGGGGTCAGGAGGAAAGGAGACACGGATGGCAGGTGGCAGAGCTCTGAGGCACAGTCCGGCCTTGCCCAGATGCAGAGGGCAGTCCTGGGACCTGCCGGCTCGACCCAGCCCAGCCCAGTCCAGCCCAGGCCAGCAGCCCCAGCATGGGGGTCGAAGACTGGGAATTGAGGGAGACGTGGGAGTCTGACTGGTCGTCACTTTGGACAGACCTTCCATCATGCCGCATATCGCCATATGTTTTTACAGTGCAGTCCTTGGGAAACGTGACGTGGGTCTAAATCCCTTTTCACCAGCAGAGAAACCAAGGCACAGAAAGGTTCAGTAAGTGGCCTAAGGTTGCTCAGCTAGTGAGGAGTAGAATTGGAATTCAGGTCCAGAGTTGGGAGGCAGCAGCCCTGTGTCTCACAGATGTCTGACTTCTCTAGAACACTGGTGAGACCTGCACTCAGCGGGCCCTCAGCTTGTGTTGGCCAGCTGTCCCCAGGTCACATGTGTGGGCTTCCAGAGGTCCCTTTGCAGCCACCTGCTCCCATTCTGCACCTTGCCAGGTGTCTGACCAGGGGCAGGTCCCTGCCGGTCCCCGCCGAGCTGGCTCCCTCCTTAGTAACAGGATGCAAAGGCGCTGCCCATTCACAGGGTTACTGGGAAAAGTGCCCTGGGCCAGGGCCAGGAAGTGCTTTGCAGGGTGTCCCAGTTGCTCAGGGAACCCTCATGAACCGTGCATTTCCTTCGCCACACCTGTCACAGGTTGGGCTACCCAGGATACCAACTCCAAAATCATCAGAGTAGGGAGGGCAGGAGGTGGGAGTGGGCAGAGGAAGTCCAGCTGCCATGTGGACCCCAGGCCAGGCCCTCAGGGGCGTCCTATGGGCCCCTTAGGGTTAGGGTTAGGGTCTGTGGCTGTGAGTCAGACCAGTGCAGCTGGGACCTTGCCTAGCTGGCTCTTTGCAGCTGAGGCAATTCCTGAAGGGCCCACGGTGCTCCCAGGAGCTGGGACACTGAGCACTCCTGTGAATGGGTGTGGGGCCAGTGGTCCCTGTGTCTGCCCCATTCTGTCACCTGGCCCTGCCCCGGCCTCTTCTGGCTGGCTTTTGCTCCCCTGCTCCGATCAGGCTTGGTCTCCCCATTCACACTGCTTAGCTCTCCCCCATCCCCCCCAGTCTCATTGTGGCCTCTCTTCCTGGGTCCCCCAGGGGAAGTAGGTGCTTCCTGCGACTTCCCCACCACTGTCCCAGCTCTTTCTCCTTCACTCAGAACACATCTGCTGAGGTCCCTGAGCCCCTGGTGTGTACCAGCACCTGCCTGGTGTCCTCCAGGCCTGGCCTGTGGGCTCCGCACTCCCTGCCCTCCTGTGAGCCCAGGCCCCTGTGGCCTTGAGCGTCAGCATCCCTGTGGAGACAGAGAACCACCTGATCCACACTTCCCTTTAAATCTAGCAGACATGTCCCAGAGCGGTGTCTCCTCTGTCCCTTTGGGCTGCTTCTGCTCCAGCGGAGGTCCCCTCCTCCCACGCAGACACCTCCGTGAAAATGCCTGCAACTGGGAAGAATGGGCAGGAGCTAAACAGAGGCACAGAAACTAATGTCACTTGAAATGAAGAGCATTTAAGGGACCATTTCCACAACGATGCCCCAGAGCAAGATGTGGCTGATGGTGGTAATAGGACCCAGCAGGGGGAAGGGGCGGGGCTGTCTGTGGAGCGCAGAGGCTCTCTCAGGTGGAACAGCAGAGCCTGGGCCTCTGTCTCTCAGGGAGTTTTGGGCAACCCAGAGCAGCCTCAGAGAGAACATTACGGCTGCACATGCTCTGTGTTGAGCATTGCTCTTGGGTCACTCCTTTTGCTTGGTTGGCCCGGTCCTGCTGTATCCCAGACCCCCAGACCCCATGACAGCAGCCCCTGGGCAGCCCTGCCTCTGAGCGCACTGCACCCCACTCCTCCCAGCCCCGCCTCCAGGACTGTCCTGTGGTGGCTGGTTTGTCCTGCCCTAGGTCCGGGGATGGGACACCCACAGCCCAGTGTCCCTTGTTCTGAATGGCTCCTGAGACCGGGCTGCTGGCCCTGACTTTCTCCTCTGACTGCTGGCTCCTCCCTCTCCAGGTCATCAGAGAGGGAGGGGGCACAGTGGACAGTCAAGTCCCAGGGACCAGGCCTTACTCAGCAAAGAGGCCCAAGGAAGTGGCTGAAATCCTCAGGTGGCTGCTTGGACCTGTGAGCTTTCTCTATGTGATGATCTCAGTTCTCTTCCAGTCCTAAGGCTTTGTGACTCTGTTCTCAGGCCTGATAATGAAATACCAACTCATTAACACGGAGCAGCCACTCTCGACTCCACTCTGGGGTGCGGTTGTGGGGGGGCAGCTGAAGTCTGCCGGAGCCCACGAAAACGAGCCTGATGTGCCAACAGCTCCTAACCCTCACGGAGGGCATCGATTACGCTAATAAACTACTAGGAGGAGTGAGATGAATCGTGTCAGCTCAAATTTAACCTATTTCCTGGGATTGCAGGGCATTAACCGTGGCCACGCACTTGTGTTCGCGAGCATTCCTTCTATGCAAAAATCTATAAAACTAATCCAACTGGCAAAGGAAAGTTTTGTGCTAATAAGATTGCTAATAGAGCTTAGGAGTAGGGTTTAAATAACTAACATTGAATGCAGAAAAGAAACATTTTAATTATTTAATAGGGCATGAAAAGGAATTCCAAAGTATTTCTACAGAAGCAATCCCAATGGGTATAATTTTGGTCCCCAAATTTTATTCTTATGCTTTGAAGATGATGGCTTGAACTTCTTATTTCATTGGATTAAAGGAATTGGAAGTCTCTGGGGGAGTGGTAAGAAGATGTGCTAATTTGGAGACCAGCAGGGGAGGCTGTGTCCCAGCAAAGGGAGCCGTTTAGGGGGAGATAAGTTGTCCCCGGGAAGACGTGGAGGAATTGAGATGCAGAAGGAACGTCTCAGAACCCTTGGGTCCTCATTAATAGTCATGACGATTTGCATCTCAGGCATGTTTTATAATTGATGGTGTGCTTTCCCATGTTGCTTCTCCTCCGTTACTCACCAGAACTCTCTGGAAGTTATTATTCCTGTTTCACAGACAAGGAAACCGAGGCTCGGAAAAGTGATGAGTTACCTGGAGAGTAAGCCCAGATGGCACCTCACTGTGCTCCAGGGTGCAGAGGACGTTGGGGTCACACTTGGGAGTCTGGCCCTGGGAGTCACGCCTTCCAGGAGGGCAGCGGGGACAAAGGGAAGCCTCTCCAGTGATGCTCTTGGTCCTTGTGCTTTTGGTCCTAGCCTGTCGGTAGGTTGCTAGGTGGCTGCACATGTCTGCTCTTGAATACTGAAGATGGAGATGCCTCCTCCGCTGGGCAGGACCCAGATGTAAGTCCAGAAGCAAGAAACTGATGCTCAGAATGTGCCGCCAGCAGGGTGCACATGGCTGAACCCCCGGGCACCTCCGCACTTGGGTTTGGCTCTCTGGGGTCTGGGTCTGGTAAAGCTCTGGCCAGCGCTTTTGTGATTGCAGACCCTGTGTGCAGCCGGCTCCCCGCACAGGATCACATATTCGCATCCTCTGAAGCCATGTCCATAGATGTCTTTCCTGGACCCCAGTGGAGGCCCGTGACCTCCCCCATGGAAAGGTGAGGTGGAGG
Source organism: Micronycteris hirsuta (assembly GCA_004026765.1). NCBI lineage: Eukaryota > Metazoa > Chordata > Mammalia > Chiroptera > Phyllostomidae > Micronycteris > Micronycteris hirsuta. The sequence continues at coordinate 151,387 of PVJI01001176.1, read as the reverse complement.
GGCACGTGCAGGCAAGGCTCGTCTGAACTCTCCTGTGTTCACAGGTCTGGAAGCCTAGCCCCCCTTTCTGGTGCACTCTAGCTGCTGCTGGCCAGACAAGTCTTCAGGAGAGTGGCTTCGTCAGGGACAGAGTCCTCGGGACGCCAGCTCATTATTGAAATTGTCCCAACAGGTTTAAGTAAATCCTGTGTCGGATCGGACGTCCTAGAATGTGTGCTCCCATGAAGTTCGTTCAAAGTGCTCGACAACACGCGTGCTTGTCTGTGTCGAGCACGAGTGTTGGAGTGAGTCCCGTGAGGCCTGTCCTCCGGGCACCTCTCGCCCTGCTCCCTGCCCTGGGCAGTGAAGGGGAACGACCAGAGGGCTATGCAGGAGAAAGAAAAACAAACACATTTGTGAATACGAAGGGGTGTTGTCTGAGACGGCTTAGTGAACGGTTTTCAAATTTAGGCGTTAAAATCCCTTCGCAGAGGCAGTTTGGCAATTCACACATACACACTCTCAAGTTTGGAATTGGAAAATCAAACACGCCAAAGGTCACAGGCGGAAAGATGTGGAGATGAGCCCTGGGTGGCTCCGTGGGCTGGAGTGTTGCCCCGTGCACCAAAAGGTTATGGGTTCGATTTCCGATCAGAGCACATACCTAGGTTGTCGGTTCGATCCCTGGTTGGGGCACGTGCGGGAGGTAACCGATTAGTGTTTTTTTTTTTTTCTCTCTCTCTCTCTCAAATCAATAAAAACATAATACTCATGCGAAGATTAAAAAAAAAAGGTGCGAAGATGATATTATTTTACCTGAAACCGTCTTTGAAAAATTCATCTAAACGTGAAAATTAATGTGGTGGCCTGTTGAGGTTTGTGTGTGGGATGACGGCGGGCGCGGGGCATTTAGTGACGCCTTGAACCTGGAGCTGCGATCTGTCTCCCTCTGCAGGGCAGACGCTCTGGAGAAGGGCGCCCGCGCTGGCGTGTGTCGGGAAGCTTGTGTCGGGAAGCTTGTGCCAGGAAAGACAGGCCAGCTGGCACTGTCCTCCCATGCGTCTCTGTGTCACCGAATTCCTTCTCCTCATCCCGGTAGCTGCCCAGGACAGAATCTGCTACTACCGGCACTAAATGACCACCAGCTTGGCTGACCATCGAATGCCTTCCGGGTTGTTTTAAAGAGGGGTGCCGCCCATGTTCTGTGAGTGACCCCCAGGGCCCGTCTCCCTGCGGCCCCTCTCCAGGCTCTCGAGGAGACACGTAGCGGGAGAAAAGCTCGTGGGCCTGTCTTCCCAGGTGAACTGAGTAGGCTTTTTTGAATTTTCTTAACATAAAGGAGTCATCACGATTGCAAACATGAAAGATTAGAGAAACATAGAATAAAAGTCTTGCATTACGTTCTGCTCTTTCTACTACACTGCTGCCCCTCCGCATTCTACAACCTTCCATGGACATTATTCGGGGAAGCAGCTTTATCTCAGGGACATTATTTGGGGAAGCGAGTTGGTATATATTTAGTATGAACAGGTAAACACAGATGTATGTGGGCTTTAGCTGCGTGAATACAGACCTACATGTTATATGACACGAGGTGTCCTAGAAACGCATGTACAACAGATAACAGAATCGCTCTGTCCTGATGTACACGTGTCGGTGCTGAGCTTGCTTCTCACTTGTGTATCTCCACTGACGTTGCTTTTATTCACTTAATAACATGACATAGCTTCCTTCTCTGTCACTGGCCGTCATTAATAATGGCAGCAACAAATTTCATAGTTTAGGTGAAATGAACTATTTATTACCCATCTTTCTAATTTTTGCTGCTTTACAAACATCACTAACACTGTTACCCACTATGTAGTCTCCGTTCTATGTCTGTGTGACAAGTGGCACGTTATCTCTATTTACACTTGTTCAAACACACGAGCGTTTATAGAGCCCTAAACATGTACCTTCTGGGTCAAAAGTATGCATCTTTGTGACTGTTACAGAAAAGCCAAACGGCTCTCCCAAAATGGTATCAGTTTTCACTCCAATCAATTTTGGTTGAAAATGCCTGCTTTTCCACACTTTCACCAATTACATTTTTTAAAAATGGTTTGCCAATCAGAGCAATTGTATCTTACTTTAAAATTTTTCATTTCCCTGACTAATAGTAAGCCTGTACATCTTTTTATGACTTATTGGCTATTTGGATTTATTTTCTTGGGTTGACTGCTAGAATTTTTCAACATTTTTGTCACTTGCTTGTCTTTTATTAATTCTGTACCTGCATGAAATGTAGGAGTTCCCACAATTACAAAGTGTAATGTGCATGTAAAGAGCTCCTACAGTTTACTGCAATAGGAACATGGCAAAATAGTCTGTGGAGAAAGTAACCTTTATTTTTCTCACCTGTAGGTGCTCCAAAAAGAAACGACAGGTATTTTCCCTGATTGTGCCCCCAGCCCCAGCCCCTCCTTCCACCAGGCAGAGTTCCAGGCCTGCCCCTGGGCCCAGGCTCTCCCTAACCCTATGGTGGGGAGGGTTTGGTGGGTTCTGGGCCCAGGGAGGAGCCATTCCAGGGGGCGGCACGGCACCCTCCCAAATGGCCTTTGATTTCTGTGCCTGGACCCACTGAGGAGATTACCGAGGCTTTGTCTGATGGGGCAGGGGATCAAAGGTTTGATGTTTTGAGAACTGAAGAGGAGAAAAGCTGAACCTGAGAAGGGGAAGGAAAAATCCCCCCAGGAAGGGGGTCCTAGGCACCTCCCCGGTGGAACCTGAGCTGGAGAGAGCGCAGCCCCTGTGACCCAGGAGGATCAGGAGTTGCCCACGTGGGACTCCATTTTTAATCGCTGGGAACGCTTCTGATGGTGTATTTCAGGGCTTCTTCCATCTGAGACGCCGTGGGTGCCAGGCCCAGGGGTGTTATTTGGTGCCGTGTGGCCCTGGGCAGCTCTCTGGGTCTCTTTCCTCATCTGTTTAAAATGGGGTTGCCCGCACTGCCCTCCCTGATGTCTGTTCTGAGGTTTAACTCTGGACACGAATGTGCACCAAGCGAGAGCAAATGGGAGGCGGCCAGCTCTGGGGCGCTGGCCCCTTGCGGCCCCTGGTGTGTGCTGAGGGGTGGCCGGGGCTTCCGGGCCCACTGCCCTGCCCTCTGGGGTTTCTTGGACAATAAGGCCCTTTTCCTCCGCCTCTCCCTCCCTCGGCCTCCCTCCCAGTCTTTCTCTCTCTCTCTGGGCCTGGTGCGTTTATCACATTTCCTATTTCACCCGGGAACACTGACCAAGGTTGACAACGGCAGCTCTTGGAAGCGCCCCCGCTGGAGCCTGGGTGCTGCTGACAACTGACTGCAGAGGCAGCAGAAGGTGGGGGCCGGGCAAGTCCTCTGCTGGGCTTCCGACTCACAGCCAGAAACCTGCTCACCTCCAGCGCCCGAAGATTCTGGAATGAGGACCATTGCAGCTTTGAAAACCAGCCCATAAAATCAGGCTCTGCTCTCCCGGTTCCCTCCACTTAGGCAACCATATCAGCTCTTGGGCAGCACAAATGCGTGGAAAGGCCTCAGGATGCCTCCTGGAATGTGGTCCACATTAACCCACAGCTGGTAGCAGTTACAGCAGAATCAGAAAACATTGTAGAAAAATGGTCATTTAGTTAAAGCTCTTCATATTCATGGTTGTGAGTGCTTGGGATGAGCGCGGTGGAAAGGGGGGGAACTGTGACCCCCCAACCTTTCAGTCCTGCTGTGCTCATGGCTGGGGTGATTGGCAAAGACAGATGTGTGTTCTGGCATTCTGACCCCCCCTCTCAGACTCGCCCCGAGTGGAGGTTTAACAGAGAGGGTGCCTGGGGACCCCTGAAGTTCACGGAGATAGAACAAATGACCCGAATCAATGTCACTGAGTGCGAGAATGTCCTAGTCCCTCCTCCTTCTGCTGCATTTATTTTCAATTAAAATTTTTGTGGAGAGAATTTCAGATTTACAAACAGTTATGAGAGATACTTACAGAAGGATTTTGGGCATATGCGACCCACGTCTCCCTCCCCCCGCCCCACGGCGACATTATGAGAAATTCTCTTGTAATATCACAGACCAGGACGGTGACGCTGATGCAGTCCTCCAGTCTTACTCAGTTGCCCCGGGTTGACTTGCCCTCATCCTTGTGTATTTCATCCCGCACAGTTTGGGAGATTCCTGAGTCCACCCCCAGAGTCAGGACATCTCAGAGCCCTGTCCACCTGTCTTCTGCTCCCGCTGGCCCAGCACTTAACATCGGGATCACTACCTGGTTTTCTATGCCGCTAATGCCATGTCAAGAACGGTACATAGACATAAAGTCACTCGGCGTGTGACCTTCAGCCTTTCAGCTGTCTTCACTCAGCACAGTTCCACTGAGGGTCACCGAAGCGGGTGTGAGGCGCGACCCTGGGTTTCTCTTCATTGCTGAGTGATGTGCCCCGGGGAGAGTGTGTCACAGGCGTTCAGCCGTTCACCCGCTGAGGGACACCTGGGTTCCTGCCAGTTTTCTGCTATTACGGATACAACTACTGTGAATACTCATGTCAGGTTTTTGTATGAACATACATCTTCATCCCTAAGTTACCTTTTCATCAGGGTTTGGGATCGCACCTGATGGGGAGGAATTAAAATTTGGGTTGTGGGTTTAAGGTCGAGTTCTACGGTTGAACAGTTAAGTGGTCAAAAGCAAGTTTGAGAAATAGGGCTAACCATCCTCCCTTGGAAACTATTTCGTGGCTGAAATGAAAGATTGCGTTTAAGACGATTCTCACTTAGAAGCACAGAAGAAAAGTACATCCAGTATCACGACCGCCTTTCTAAATGTATCGAGTGGGTTGCTCTTGACCAGAGAGAAAAATACGGCCAATGAAATATATGATCACAAAAAGTCCCACACACGTCCAAGGGAGCCAGTGAAGGTGTCTAAATAAGATAAACTATCTGCAGCCACAGTGGAAGATGGTGTGCGTGGATATGAGCGTTTCTGAAAAGCACCTGGAGGGCTCGTGCGTGTCTTCTCTGACCCGAAGTGGCAGTGCAGGTAAAGTGGGCGCTGCTGTCCTCAGAGGCTGTCGTGCGGATTAAATGAGGTCACATGGTTCGACCCTCAGCCTGGCGGTGGCTGACACAGTGAGGCCTTAGTAAATAGCTCTACAATATGTTTCAAGAACATTAAAAATATATTGGGTGGCCTCTAACAAGTATATAGCTAAAAATCTGTCCTCCGTAAATTACCCAAAATGAAGAGAAAGTCTCATTTTTAACAATTGAAATGCCCATTCCTATGTTGAATTAAGCCATGAATATAAACGAATAGAAGTAAAATATAGAGACATTATAGAGCAAATATTGAGTTCTTCTCAGCACTCTGGGGAACAAGTAGGATCCACATGTAACTACAGCTTGATATTATCTACATTCAAAACCAGTATTCGAAGGAGAGAAAAATATCAAAAAGTTAGCAGTGGTAATATCTGGGTGTCAGAATATTTAGTCTTATATCGACAATTCTCTGGCTTTACATATTTTCTACAATAGCAGGTGTTAATTTTGCAATCAGAAAAGAAATTTACTTAAAATTTCCTACAGTGAACTCTATTTTTGGAGGCATGAATTTGCACCAGAAGAGAGGGTGGGGAGGGAGGGTCTACTTTTCAGAAGCCTAGCAAACAGGTTTAGAAGCCCCTCCAGATGGAGGTCAGCCTCGGCTGGAATGTCGGATGGGGCCCCTGGGATGTGAACAGGGGCCCAGGACACATGCTGGTTACTCTCTGGACTCAGGGATGGGTAACATAATCCCTCCTCCTGGCTCTTCCCCATGGGGATGGTGGCAGGGATCTCTGCTTTGCAAGTTGCATTAAGGAAAAACATAAAGAGGTGAACACAGCACATAAGTGTGCTCTGGGTAAGTGGTAGTACAGGCAAACCGAAAGAAAGTCGAGGGGGAATCGTTTGATAATTACACCCACGTTACAGAATTAAGATCTGAGAGTGAGAGCTGAAAAGGGACCAGGCGTTGCCAGGACCCCGAGGACAGACGGTGAGAAGAATTCTAATGAAAGAGGACCAAAGCCCATGAGCTTCTGGCTGCTGGACAGAGCTGCCCCTTCTCCACGAAGCCTTCCTTGTTCCCTTCTCATTTTCTGGAGTAGGCTCTGCTTCCTTATTTGTGGCTTGTGAGGACAGTGGCCATGTTCAATCATGGTCACCGTATTTGTGGGGCCAATGCCTCCTCATGTCCACACTTGGGGGCTCTGGGTCAGGCAGCCTGGGCTGAGGGCCTGCCGCTGTGCTGAATAAGCCCAGACCTTGGGCATCCTCATTTGGAACCAACTTAAAGGGTTTGATGTGGGAACAAAATAAATGGCATCCACAGAAAGCGCTTAGAGTAACAGCACCTGGCACGTAGTAAGTGCTCCATAAATGCGACCCATCATTGTTTTCATAATTAACCAGCTGCAAGGAGCCGGCGGTGTCTTACTGATCCTTGGGTGCACATTTATGGAACATCTACAGTGTGCCAACGGCTGTTCTAGGCACAGGGGACACAGCAATGGCCAAAGAAGCCAAGTTCCTGGCTGCACGGCCTCACCTTCCCCGTGGACGCATTGGCACGTGGACGGTCCCCCGGCAGTGGGTGGTAAGTGCTGGGGGGAAGAGTGACGCGTGGCAGGGTGACGGGGACAGGGGCGCTCTCTGGCTCTCGGGTAGCACAGGAGATCTACACCCTGTCTCTCTCCACCCTGAGAAATGCTGAGTCTCAAACACCCCATGGTCTCAGGAAGGAGTTTTCCGAGCAGTGAAGAGCTCCCATTCTAAGTGCAGGATGTTTTTGTTTTTTTAGATTTTATTTATCTATTTTAGAGCGAGGGGAAGGGAGGGAGAAAGAGAGAGAGAAACATTGATTGGTTGCCTCTCACATGCGCTCTGGCCAGGACCAAACCGGCAACCTCTGCCTGTGCCCTGAACCTGGGATCAAACTGGCGAGCCTGCACTTTGCAGAACGCCACACAGCCCGCTGAGCCACACCTGCCAGGGCTGAGTGCAGGGAGTGTTCTAGGCTGTGTTCACATGCAGCTTCTCCTCTCGAGCTCGTGAGCACCCATGAAACAGGTGTCGTGTTGGAGCACAGCGAGAAAACAGAGGTTCCGGGTTGTTCCGCATCTGGCCCGAGGTCACTCTGCCCTAGAACGACGGACGCAGGGGCTGGGTTTGAGTGCGGGGCTCTGCTCAGCCCGCCCACCCTGTGTCCACTCTGGCTTCCGTGATTGCAGGGCTGTCCCCTGCCAGGCTCCAGCGCTCACGCCCGTGGCTCCGCATTGTCCCCCTTAGACTGCTGGCCCGAACAGAAGTGGGAGTTGCTAATGGGTCACTTACAGGCCCTCAGACTCAAACAGAGCAGCTTTCATTATTTCCCGGGACAAAAGGAAGCAGGGTCAGTATTAAATATAATTACCGTGCACGGGGCTAATAAGTGGCATTTCTGTCCCGGGCACTGCGGCCCTGCAGGCCACCTAATCCCCCTTCGCCTTTATCCTTGGAGTCTGAGCAGATGGAGCCTGCTGTTCTCAAATTACCTTTCTTCCCTTTTCACTCTGGAAGCATTCTCCCACGGACGGACGGACGGATGGAGGGCTTTCTCTGCTTCTGGTGTTCCCTTGTCCTGCTCACCCCCTTCCTCGCCTCTCTCCTCCCCCGCCCCCTGCTGTGACCTTTTTGTACTTGCCCATCCTAAACAGTCTCGAGTACACATCTGGGGTCCTGGTGATTTCTCCCTATTTAAAATTGCAAGAACTTACGCCTGATGTAGTTGTCCCAGCCCACCGATTGGGGATGAGGTGGGGAGCAGGAGAGACCTTTTCAAAATCCTGCTCTTCTACTCACAGCCACAGGGGCCTGGGAGTCTGACCGGGTCCTTCACACAGCCTTCTCTCGGTCCTACAGCAGTGCCCTGCTTGGGGCCCTAAAGTGGCTGCCTCACACTGGAGAGCAGGGGCCACCGTCTGCATTTCTCTGCATCTGTGGTCCTTCTTCGTGTTACATGGAAGGTCACAATAGTCCCCCTGCATGACCCCACGCATCAAGCAGCCCATGCTACCCTGGAAACTTGATGAGGCCAGGGACCAGGTGGGTCCCACTGACCAGGGCGTCCCAGCACGTGGAACTGAGCAGGTTCCTTGTAGACACGCGGCGTGGGGAGTGAGGGACCAGAACAGGTCACTTGACCGGTGCCGAGTGTAGAACACGGTGGGTGTGAGCAACGCTAGTGTCCATCCCCTTGGCTGACCTGAAAGAGTACGTGTCACACCAGCAGAGAGGAGCCCTGACATCCCGTTCTGACTCGGGCTGCCCCCCACCTTGCCGCAGGGGAAGGTCTTCCCCAGTAGGTGGTCTTACGTATCTAAGGTGTACATGGAGCTATCACATATGGGATCTCCAAAGTTCTTTGCGCACCAGGACTCGGAGATATGACCAAATAATGGAGTTCTTGGTGCCTTCACACAAGCTCAAGGGGGACCAGGGGCCTCAGCCTCACTTTTCATCCCCACAGAAGGCAAGGAGCCTGTGACCTTCGGGTTTCCAGAGAGCACTGATGAGAGTTTCACCTGGGTGTGCCAAAGGGCCCTCCAGTTGGGCCTGCTGTCTACCCACATCCGGATGCCACCGCTTTCCCTGCTGCCCTGATGAAATCCCTGCTCCTGGAGCATCTTTCCTCACTCGGAAGCCATGCTGGCATCTGAGCAGCCTTCTGCCCCCACTCTTGACACTCTCCATTCCCTTCTCATCTTTTCTCCCAAAGACATCCCCTACCATGCAAACTGTGACAGGACGCTGCCTGCTTTCGACCTCCCAGTGTGGTCCTGATGCAAACTGAGCAGACCCCAAGGCGCTTCCCTGGCCTCAGGAGTGCACCTGCCCCGACTCTGACCTTCCCTGGCATTCTCTCTGAACTCTCTCCCTTGTCCTGGTGTCCACCCACATTGGCCTTTTTCCTCTGTAATAGACCAGATGTGTTGAGTTTGTCGGCCTTTTTTGGCTGCAGTAAATTTCCGATGAAGAACCTTGTGGGGGCATGGTGGCTTCACAAGGATGGATGTTTGGGCTCCGGTCTTTCTCCAGCTCGAAAGGAACTCAGACCGGAACAGTAAGGGGAACAATAGCTGCAGAGGATTTGACGGTTCAGACAGTGCTTCATATGCATCGTGTGACTCCCAGCAAATCCTTCCCCGGGTCTAATGTTTAACTCTCTTATGCAGAGGAGAAAATGGAAGTTGGAGGTTGGAGAACTTTGAATGAGGTTGAGCGAAATAATCTCTAGGTCTTCTCCCACAAGAAACTTTCTGAACTAAGAAGTTCTGCCATCTCTCTATCATCTCACGGGAGAATTTGCAGGCCAGCATGGTATCTCCTTACCTGGATCTTCACCTTGAATTTGCTCAGCTAGGCCAGGCAGAGGGCAGTCCCAGCCTCCAACTAGGGTGGGTACAGGTGGACAACCCTCTCCTTTTGGGTGGAGGACATTTGGGCTGAGATGTGGAGACAGCCTGGGAAGTCCTCAACAGGATTTCTGGGGGCTGCATTTAAGGTCCAGCTCTCATTAGCTTATGAAATCTTCTGAATATTCAATTAGAATTATCCATGAATTGGACAAACATAAACTGCAACTCAGTTGGGTTCACGAAAGCTAAAAATCTCAGTTCTCGAATCTGGAAGATCAGGGTTTGGGTCTGGCCTTTGCTCTTGTAGCATGTGACATGGGACCAATCAATGAGCATTCTTTAAGGCCTGGTTTCCTCATCTTCACAGTGAGAGAAATAGCAGCGCCTCTCTCATTGAGCTGTTGTGAGGACTGCAAGGCACTTGGTAGATTGCGAATGCTGAGAAGAGCTCAATTCATTTATTTCCCTGGCTCTTCAGCACACTGTGGTGGGCAGCAAGGGCACCCCGGCCCTGTGCTGGTGCCGGCCGTGGGGACAGGCAGGCTGAGGGCCCGGCCAGGCCTGGGCGAGCCTGTGCATGTGGGTGGTGAGACCACCCGAGCATTCTTGCCGTGGTGTCTGTGACACCATGCATGCACAGGAAGAGCTCAGTCAATGCTAACAACCACCACGATGAAAAATCATCAAGTCTCTGGCCTGGAGGAACCCATCGTCAGTAGCGGCAATAGATGTGTAGCATGCGAACCACCCAAAAACACACAAAACAAGGCAGCACAAACGCCAAGCTGGTCTTCACGTCCTGAGATGAGCACCTGGTCAAAGAGTGCAGATAAAGAAGGGAGGACTAGCCATGGAGGCACCAGGGAGACTTCGGGCAGGCATGGTGAAGAGGACCTTGAAGAATGAGCATGAGTCTCCATGGAAAGGGGGAGAAGTGCAGGGAACGTGGTTTCAGGCAGAGTTCGGCAGGTGCTGACTCGGGCCTGTGGAGGGCTGTGGCCCGCTCACGTGGGGTCTGGGAGAGCCAGAGGAGGGTGCTTGGGTAGGAGGTGGGCATGTGTGGGGAGGAGAGAGGAGGGCTACTCCCCCAGGGGTGCGAGTGTCAGGCTCATCCTCGGAGGCCGGAGTGCCTGTTGCATTTGATGCCTTGGCTCACTTGCTCACTCATTCATACAAAGGAGGCTTTGTAAATAAAAGCAGAAAGTCATTTTTACAGAGGGTGATGTGTTCACAGTCCAACAGGGGAGAAAAGACATAGATCGTGCTCTTTGGAGGCAGAAAAGTGCCAAGTAATTGACGAGATAGACAAACAGGCTTCTGAGAGGGGGGGCGGCTTCAATAGGGTGATGGCGGAAAAACTCTGGGTTTCAGCCGAAGGGAGCGCAGGGTGTGGGGAAGTGCTGATAGCAGAGACGCGACTTCTGGGGGAAGACACTGTGGGGGCAAAGACGCGAAGGGAATAAATGAGGCCATCTGCAGAGAGAGGAGGGCGCAGGAAGGGAGCTGGTGGTGAGTAAGATCAGAAAGCGTGGCGGCACCCAGGTCTCCCGAGGCCCCCGGGAGTGGACAGAGGCTTTTCTCCCTCCCTCTGGAGAACAGACAGACACAATAGCATGCAAGGGGACTCGGCGACAAAAGGACGGGCCCCGGTCACATGTAGACCTCGTCCTTCACATTTTTTAATTTTTTGATTCACTTTCTCAACTTCTAATCCAAAGCTCGGCTGGAGAAGCTGCTGTTTTCCATTTATATTATCTTTTTTTTCACATTTTAATCCTCCTAGATCCCATTTCTGCTGGGTTAGTGAACCCACTAATCAGGTAAGCAGCGAGCGGCAGCCGGTCCAATTATGAAGAAGAACGAGACAGGCAAAGATGGGTCAGAGTGTCGGGGGGTTCACGCTGCCACGGAAACCGCCCTGGGACCCGCGGGTCCCCATCGCAGATACAGTGAGACATCCCCAGAGGGTGGCAGCCGGGGGATGCTCATCACCTGGTGAGAGTCCCTCTGCCCCCTCACCTGGCTTCGTTTCCTCATCATCCCTGCCATTTTGCAGGTGGCAGCGTGACAAAGTCCCACTGGTTCTTCAGGCTCTACTCAAAGGCAGCCCCTCTGGAGCCCTTTTGGAAGGGGGCCAGGCTGAGTTGAAAAAGACAGACTCTTAAGGCAGAGTTGGGGCCGAGTCCCAGCTCTGCCACTCGCAGTCTCTGTGACTTAAAGCAAAAGTGAACCATTGTGAGCCTCAGTTTCCTCTTTTACCCATTTCACGTGATTGCTGCGAGGATGAAAGAGTGAAAGGGCCTAGTGTCTGTTTGACCACACGTGAAGTGCTGAGTAGATTTCGAGGCTGATGCACATTCCAGAATTCTCAATGGCGGCGATTTTTCTTCCGTCTCTGTTCCCACAGCATCATCCCTTCCCTATCAGGTGACTTCTTAGACTGCGGTATGTTGGCTTTTCCAAACCTGTCCCACTCCCTGGACTGCCAGCTTTTTGATGACAGAGTTTATATCTTCCTCATCTTTGTGACCTCGGGCCTCGGATAGCACCTAACACACGTGCTCGTTAACTAACTGAGTAAATATATGAATGAATAAACAAGGAACAAGATGATCTGGTGGCTGGAGAGGTTTTAAAGGACGAGTGATTCTGGCGTATACTTGGTACTAAATAAACATTTGTTGAATAAATACGTGAACACATTGTTTAATCAGAAGGGAGGAGAGATGATTGGGTTGAAGCGGGTAAATCAAGCCCATGTTCTGGGAGCGGAATCCCAGGAGGTGTGAATGAGCATGAAGTCACATTTAAGGACTTAGGCCAACTGAGGTGAAAGAAAAGGCATTCCAGGAAGACAAAGTCACCTGCCTTAGTAGTAATCCCTGCTCCTTCTGTCTCTTGGTGTGATGCCACACGCCATGTGATGTGCTCTGTACATGGGCGTGCAGGGGAGCCCGCACGCACCGCAGTGCCAGGTACTGGCCTTGCAGCTCCGATCCTCTCACTTGTTCAGACTTCACCCTGCACTGCAGCTCAGCTCCTCTCTCCTTCCCCTGGACTCTCCCTCAGTCACGTTGTGCTTTATGTTTTCACTGCGTCAGCTTTCCCACCGACATGAGGTTCAATGCTTCACTCATGGTGGTGATATCACTTGACACTCACTCCTCATTTTAAAGTCTAAGCATAGGCCTTAGGGCTAACCAATCCCTGTTATAAAAAGCTGGTGGTGCAGCCAAGGATAGGGCTTTTCTTATCGCTGTGATACAACAGCACCCGTAACCTGGTATCTGCTGCAGACTCAGGTCCCTCAGTTCAGAGGTGTGCAGACTTTGGCATGGAGGCCAAGGAGCCCTGGAGTGAAGGCCACCTCTCCCTTAGGTAATCTGCCACCGCTCCAGTAACTCGCTGAACCCTGAGCTGCAGATGCCACAGCATAGTTTGCCCGGAGCCAGAGCCGACACACCCCTGTCCGTGGTGCTGAAACACCATGGCTCCTCTCCTGGGTCTGGTACACTGAGGGATTCCTGTTGTATTTCCTCTAGAACAGCATTCTATTACTTTATTCTATAATTACTGTCTTCTCTTCTCTAATAAATTATAAAATTCTGAATTACATACTATGTCATAATAGCATAGACTGTGTATATATAATTATAAGTTATGGCACATACACATTGTGTAATATATGTATATATCTTCAAAAATAATGTTTTGCCTCTTGGAAGTTAGGGTGTGTGTGAGGTCCATCTACACCAGGCCTGCCTCATGTTTTGTTTCTGTAGGTGCTTCTGTGGGTGAGGTTCCTGTTAGGTGGTGTTAGATTGGGATCCAGAGAAAGTGGCCTAATATTGGCTCTTCAGATTTCATTCTTTCATGTTTTTTAAAAATCTTCACACAGGACATGTTTATTGATTTGAGAGAGAGAGAGAGAGAGAGAGAGAGAGAGATCCATTGGTTGCCTCCCATATACACCCTGACTGGAGATTGAACCTACAAACTAGGCTTGTGTCCTGACTAGCAAATGAACCTTCAGACTTCTGGTGTGTGGGACAATGCTCCAACCAGCTGAGTCACTCGGCTGAGGCTCCTTCATATTTTTTAGGAATACAGAAAATAAGTTGGGCCACAAGGAAGGAAGTCTTACGTTTCTGTATTTCACAGCTCAACAACAACAAAAAAAAGGAAAGTGTTTATTTTCACAAAGATTTATTAAGCACCTACTTTTTGTTGTGTATTTAAGGCACATGTTTTGTAGCCCCCTTTTATCTAAGAAAATAGGGTAGTGGTAGATAAAATACATGAAAATCAGTAATTTTTGTTGGTATGATATTTGAGTCATATAAATATGCATGCAGTATAGATCAAATCCAGAGGAGAAAGGGACTAGCCAGACACCTTGCAGAAGATGTTCTGAAGGAAGTTCAGCAGTGTTCTGAGACATAGCAGGGCAGGTCTTCATGGGTAAAGCAGCAGCATTTGTAAATGCACGGAAGCCGATGAAGACCCCTGAAAGAAGCCCTGGACAAGAGCAGAGGGAAGATCCAGTTGCACTCCCCATGAATCACAAAACTCCGGGCCCAGCTAGTGCAGGAGTATGTGGAAAAGGTACAGCTTACATCAGGGTAAAACCCATCATTGGCGGATTTGTCAGTGCTCTGTGGGTTCTCAGTGTTCACTGAGTGAACTGACGCAGCAGCACTTCCTTTTCTGAGATTTGTTTAGTCTCAGTGAGTCAAGCGTGGCCTTGGTAGATTGTGAGAATCCTGAGTGTACCCCCAAGTTTTAAAGGAAATACAAGAAGAAAAGTTTGCTTACAGTTAGCACTTAAGACAACCAAAACAAAACAGCACAGATAATATCTGCACTAAATCAGAAGTTAAAATTCTAAAACTATGTTATTTTATGAGTTAAAGTGTCCAAGAATCATGAGATTTCAAGATAAAGTATAGTATCTACCTTCTACAACCCATCATGAAAATACTGAGTTATAAAAATTAACTATGCAGGGCATTGTGGGGATTAAAAATATTTTCATCCTTTTTTATTTAAGGAAGCCTTTCTTTACCTTTACCATTGATCTCTAGAAACCAGAATATCATTATCTAAGTTCACTTTCAGCATCTGGAGTGATTCTTTTGATATCCTCAGATACCTGGATCCTTCTACAGGCTCGTGATAAATCCACTTTCTCTCATACATACCATATCGGTTTTTAATCACCACAGAAATGCTCTGGAGGAAACCACTCCTAAACCTAGTCATTTTATATACAAATCATTTACCCAGCTCCTGATGTACAGTTTTTCTAGTTATTTTAAAGATTTTATTTATTTATTTTATTTTTTAAAAGATTTTATTTATCATTTTTAGAGAGATGGGGAAGGGAGGGAGAAAGAGAGGGAGTGAAACATCAATGTATGGTTGCCTAGCACACCCCATACTGGGGACCTGGCCTGCAACCCAGGCATGTGCCCTGACTGGGAATCAAACCAGCGATGCTTTGGTTCACAGGCCTGTGCTCAATCCACTGAGCTATACCAAGCAGGGCCAATTTTTCTAGCTATTTTAGAAATAAGTATCTTGGTTGGCCTCTTCAGCTGCTCGGTGTCCCTGGCTCTTGGCTGTTCATGGCCAGCCCAACCTGCGACAAATGGTACACTCTGTTCCCAGTGTTTTATTTTCTGTCAGATGAGGTTGGCCACGTTCTCACAACAAAGGCGGAGGAGCAAAATGAAGCTGGAATGTACAAACCCTTTTTCGGATCTCTGTTTGCATCACGCACACTGATATCCCATTAGGCAAAACAAGCCGGCAGGGCCAAAGGATGCCTGAGCTGCCGGTGGGAGGAACTCAAACGCCATGCTGCAAAGGGCAAGGATTCAGGGTGAATAGGGAGTTGGGGCCACTAATGCAAACAATCTCCCATAAATTCCAACTTATGAGGGAGCTCAGCAATCCTCAGGTCCGTGTACGGAACTCAGTCCTGCTGCACCAGCAGAGTTCAGGGCTCATGTTTCATTCTCCTTCGAGTGACTTATTCAACAGGGCAGGTAGGCACACACAATGCAGGCAAATACACGTGTGTGTACATATATGTGCATGCACATTGCAAAGATAATTCTTTGAAGAGGAGTGTGAAATTCTACACATATAGAAAGTCATAAAATACAAGAAATGAAGCAAACAGAAGCAACAAAATGTAGCGCTAAGGAGATATCAGTTTAACTCTATCAATGACAACAATAAATGTGAATAAACTCATCTTCAAAAAGAGACAGGGACATTTAAAATGCAAAAGGAAATACAAAAAGAAAATTTTACTTACAGTTAGTCCTCTATACAATTAAAACAGAACATCATAAGACACGTCAAGAAAAAAGTGTGGAAAAACGTCTGGCAGATAAAAACAAAAGGTATTTTATAGTAATATTCTTATAGGCTAAACAATTCAATATGAAAGGTAGTTAAAAGGACAGAAAAAGACACTTCTTAGGAGTAAAATATACACCATACCAAGAAGATAAAACAGACAAGAACTTTTTTTATGCAGCCAATTGAGTAGGTTCAAAGGATATAAAGCGATACTCTCAGGGATGTAAGCAGAAAATGATAAATATATAATCATGGTAGCAGATGTCAATACTTTTCAGAAGTAGAAGAAGATATAAGTAAATGTAGCTACAAAAGATTTGATGAACGCAATGAAGATGATGTGTAGAGTGCGGACATGTGAGGCAGGTACATGTGTATAGAGACACACAGAAAGACATACAGGTGCAAATGAACATACATAGTTAACAGGAGA
This sequence comes from Micronycteris hirsuta, assembly GCA_004026765.1. NCBI lineage: Eukaryota > Metazoa > Chordata > Mammalia > Chiroptera > Phyllostomidae > Micronycteris > Micronycteris hirsuta. Next base: position 135,153 of record PVJI01001176.1, on the reverse strand, counting down.
CAATAAATTCCTTTAAAGCACTGTTTTAAATGTGTGATATTACTTGAACATGCAGTAGGTGATAAAATCTCCAAAAATTTTAAAAAGCAAGTAACTTGTAGATAGGATTATAACACTCAACTAAAAAAATGCACAAGCAAGTTCCTTCCAAGTTGGTTTTCTTATCTCTTGCAGAGCATATCTTTAATTTTGTGGTCTCAGACCAGCTTTTACTAATAAAAACCAATGTTAAGGCTCTGAGTAGATGAACAGTTCCTTATTCACAAGTTCCAATGTGTGAATAATGAGGTTTGGAGTGTGTTTGCATCCGTTCTGTTCAGGGTGACAGAGAGGACTGTGGTCTCCCTGGGTTTACAGAAAACTGCAGGGACCTATAATGGGGGCCGGGTGTTTGGGGTCTGCGGTTTAGGCCCTGGATGGTTAGTCTCAGGCATCAACTTGGCTGGGCTAGAGTAGTTAGTTATTCAAACAGAAATCTAGGTGCTTCTGTGGAGGTATTCTGCAAATGTGGTTAACATCCACGGTCAGTTGATGCTAAGTAAAGAAGAGTACCCTTGGTAAAGCAGGTGGGCCTCATCTAATCAGGTTAGGGCCTTAAGAGTATAAAGAAATGTTTCCTGGAGAAGAATTGTGGCCAAGTGCACAGCTGTCCAGCACGTCCTACAGATTTCAGACTCTCCAGCCTCCTTCACCACATAAGCCAATTCCTTAAAATAAATAAATGTGTGTGTGCATCCAGTTGATTCTATTTTCTGGAGAATCCTGACAAATACTGGCCTAACCCTCTTTAAAATACCTTTCTTCCAAGACATTCCCTAGAGTTTATTCTCTGGAGTCAAAACAACAGTCTTTAGAGTAGTTTTTTCCTGGGTTTGGATTCTGACCACTCTACCCACAAGTCACTTAAACTCCCAGGACCCCATTCCTGCGTGGATAACATGGAAATAATAATATTTTCCATGGGGTTGTTTATAAATTAAATAAGGAAAATTAGCATAATGTACATGAGAGGGATTCGTATTACATTTGGGGTTCAAGAACATCTTGCTTCCTAACTGGTCCTTAAAATCTGCTGCGAACTTGAATTCAAAATATAAAAACGTCTGCATTTGGGTGCTCAGAAAGTCAGCAAACGAGATGAAGGACATTGCTGGGGAGGGCGGGTGCTTCACGCTCGTGCGAAGGAAAGTCTGAAATCTGGGTAGTCTCCATCCCAGACCCCACGGACTTGTTTCCGGCATATGGAATTAAACGAAAGCATGTGTTGCAGTCACTTATCCTCAGAGTCCTCAAAAGTGTGTTTCAAACAGTGAAGTCGCATTGCTCTTAAAAAGTCACTGCCATCGATACAGTAATTAATATGGATATTAAGCATTCTAAATATATATTCCATCAAATAGCAACATAAAGCTCCTGCAGAACTGCGTGCAGATGCACTCAGCAGGCTGGAGCCCTTGGTCAGGGCTGCTCTGGAATGTTTGGGAAATGTAGCCACGTATGAGGGTACAGGTGAACACAGCAGAACCTCTTCACGGTTCCTGGGGAGCAGGTGGCAAGGCCTACGGAGAGCAGCGCTGCAGAGTGTGAGCTGAGATGGCCTGCAGGACAGGAGGGGAAAGACTTTCCAGGAAGAGGTGACAGTGTAGCATTTTATTGTGTTCGCTTCTGATTTCGGTTTCTGAGACTAGAGGTGGCTTCCGAGTCAGGGAGGGCTGGCCTGGCCAGGGTCAAGGAGCAGCAGAGCAGGTGAGACCTGTCCCTAGCCATGCACCTCACAGAGAAGGTATTTCTTCATTCCAGTAAAGGCCATTGTCGCTCAGACGCCTAGAGGTGGTACACAAAAGTACCTGAAGGTGTAGGGTTAAGGACCTTGACTTCTGATGTCAAGAGTTCAGGGTTCAATTTCTAGCCCTCCTCAATGTGAGGACACGGCATTGGCCAAAAAGACAAGGTCTGCTCGGTTTCCTCAAGTGTAAGTACAGTGATCACAATTGCTGGTGGTACATGTGCCAAATACACGTGTGCGTGTGCTGGGGTGTGCCAGTGACACTGTAAGGGGAATTCTGGGAGCCCGAGAGCAACCTTTTCTATATTCAACATATATACCCTTTCTGGATCCATTACTGTTTTGCAAGAAGATCTAGAGGGTGAGTTGTGTGCGGACAGCTAGAAGTGGGAAGACCTTGGGTGGAGAAGACATGGCATCAAGGCTTGGCATTTGAATGATGTCTAGGAGTTAGAAGTGGTCTTTCTTGGTGCACCAGGAAGAGAAGGGGACTAAGAGAAGGTGGAGGGCCTGAGAGGTGTGACGGGAATGAGCCACCACAGCCTTGAATGTGGGGAGTCAGGGGTGTGTGTGTCACCTTCACAATCCAGGGCTGGGGAGTGCCCTGCCCATGGTGAGTCCCAGCCAAAGGGATGAGGGTCTTGACTCAGATACTGTGGACGGAAGTGGTAATGGTGGGTAAGAGGGAGCAAGAATGGACCATTACGAGTAAGGGAGGCAAGTCTAAGGCCCTTTGCTGCCTTAGATAGGGAACAGTGAGGGTGGAAAAGTGAGCTTGGGAGGAGGGTCTGGTTGGAATGGGGAGCCATCTGGGTGGGGCAGACAACCCGGAGGCAAAATCACGCTGCCATTCACTCAGAGATGGGTTTATGAAATTCCTCCCTAGCCTAGATGCTGCAGGGAGAGCTGGGGTGTGTCATCTCCTGCTGAAAAGAAGGTGTCATTGTTAGGATATATTCTTGAAACAAAATTATTAAGCCAGTCTTCAAAATGAGTAACAGTATTTTTTCCTACCTGTGTTGCTTTAAATGACTCAGTTTCACTGCATCCCAATTTTTCTTTCTGTGAAACTGAAATATTTATTGGGGGGGGGGTGGTCAGTTCTTTGAAATCAGAAGTTTGGGTTATTAGGTCTAGATCTATCACCAGCTATGCTTATCATTCATTGATTGCCACAAATTAGCCCCAAACTCAGTGGATTGAAATGGCACTTATTGTTCTCAATTCTATGAGGCAGCTGGGCGGCTCTTTGGGTCTCAGCTGGGCTCACTCAAGCATCGACCGTCAGCTGCAGGTTGGGGTCAGCCAGCTGTCAGCTGGTTCTGTGTGGCCTTGGCCAGGACAACTGGGGCATCCTGGCTCTGCCCTACATGATTTTCACCCTCCGAGGCTGGCTGGCCACACTCTCGGGGCGATTATGGAGGAGGAAGAGAGGAGCTGAATGTGGGCAGAGGCTTTTGGAAAGTCTGCTTCTAATTTTCTAACATCCCCCATTGCCCAAAACAAGTCACAAACAAGTTCTGAAGTCTGAATCTCAGAGAGGGGCAGACAATCCCCCCCGCAGTGGGAGAGTGCGCAAAGTCCCACAGCCAAGCACGTGGTTCGTGGAGGTTTGGGGCCAGTGGGTCTGCTGCTGCCCTCGATCTGACGTCATCGCAAGGCTAGCTAGAGCCTTCCCCGCCCCGCCCTGTTCCTTCCACGGCCACCCTTCCTGCAGTGTGCCAAGCCCCAGTGTCCCATCATTGAAAAGTTACGGTGCCCCATGGACTAGAGACAGGGTAGGCTTGGCTGTTTTTCCAGTGACTGTGGTTACAATAGCTCATTTCTTTTTTATTGTCTTATTCCTTATATCTTTGGCTGAGAAGGCAGCATGCACATGCAAAGTAGCCCAGACCTTGTCAATACCACAGAGAGGGGTAAAAGAGAGGGGATTCCACAAGACGGTAGGGCCACGGCACGTTTCCAGGCACAAGTGTGTTTGTGTTGGAACATATGGCTCCGAGCTCGTCGGCGCCTCCCCGTGTGCCTCCTGCACATGTGTACATGTGTGTGTCATACACCACACATTCCCGAGGGCTTTTCTCTCTTCCTTTACACGAGAGGATATAATTCAGTGGCCAGGGCAATCAGCCGTCAGCGCTGACACACCTTGAACAAAGCCACATTTTGCTGCTGTGGCATGACGTACCCAGAAGTCTGTATTTGTTGATGAATAAGCCCAAACCTCTCTTTTGACTGTAGCAACTAGGCACTGTTTTCAAAATTAAAAACATAAATTGCATGACCAACCACAGTAAGTTGCACTCAATAAGTCCTTGACTGGTACAAGAGATGTGCTACCACTGACTGGTACCACAGAAGGAAGCAGCTCGGAACCAAAATTCTGAGTTGCTGCAGATGTCGGGGTGTCTGTCTCCAAAGTGTCCATGTGCTTCAGCCGAGACTGGTCGCTCTGAGAAGGTCTAACCTTGATGACTGTCAGCCATGGGGTGAGGTCTCAGATTTGGACCATGAAGGCCTCTCACGGGAATGTGCATTTGTGAAACTGGAAATGGCTTGGATTCTGATGGCGTGCAGACCTGGGCCAGATTTCACCACTTCGCTAGTTCTGTGACCTTGAACCTCATTGAACTTCAGATGTGAAGGAAGTTTAAGAGATTAGACTCAATACTGACAATGAAGTGACTCAACAGGTTGTGCTCAATGCTAGTGTTTTCAAACAAACTCTTTGCTTATGCACCCGGCCCATATTTCCTCAGCACCATGCATCAGACACTGGGGACTGGATACCCTACACTTATTTCCCAGACCATTTTACCTCACTTATCTCCAGCCTCCCTTGCAGCTAGGAGTGGCCAGTTATCCAATTATACATAATAAGACACAAAAAACTCTACTGATGACTTCTAAGAAGGAGGATTCCACCTTGATAAGGAGAGGAGGTTATGAGGAGAGGCCTTTTCCACCCTGATCACACCTTGCTTTCCCTCTTTGGCTGTGCTCATGTGATAATAATGATAATTGGAACTGTGGCAGCCATCTTGGCACCATGAGGCATGAAGACTAGGCATGCATAGTCATCAAGTCCTTATGCTAAACATTATGGGGTTGAGAGGTGGACCATAGTGGGCTCCTGGTTATTAACTGAGCTGACAAGCCAATTTTGGCACAGCTTACCTTCATATTTCCTAGTAAATAAAGAGTAAATTCTACTTGCCATAAACTACTATTTGGTGTCTGCAGACAAGGGATTACTAGCAAACATAGCGTACTGTGTTGCAGGCAGTGTGCTAGGCTCAGAGCAATGAGCAAAGCACCGGTGGTTTTGGTCTCCATAGAGATACCAGGCCTGTGGGAGACAGAGTTGCTACAGAGAATGGGGGTGAGTTGAGGCATGATAGGCAGGGATATCTCCTTATGGGCTGTGGTTAATTATTTTGCATTTTATCCTCAATAAAATAGAAATGCATTGAAGCATTTTAAGCAGAGCAGCAACCTGACTTGGTTTTCTACAGGAAGCTGGTTGCTTTTTCACAGGAAATGCTCTGGCATTTGGACTCCAAGCAGAAAGTGAGTAAAACCTCCTCTCCGTAACCACAGCATGGAGAGAAGGAGGGCCCCTCAGCGGGCCAGGCCTGTAGGAGGCCAGAGAGGGGCCGCGCCTTGCACCAGTTCCTGGCACAGCAGTGGAGGGACTGAGAGTGACTGCAAATCCCTCTGACACAGACCCAACCCTTAAAGAAGTGGCAGTGAAGAAGCATGACAAATGCTACCTCAGCCAGGTGATCCAGGCCAACGTCAGCTGTGGTCGTTGCGTGGACAGTATGCACACTCCTGGACACAGTGTGCTAAGAAGGGCATTGTGCCTCTGTGGTCCCTCTCCCCTAACCCTGTTACCTACAGCTGTCACGAGGAAAACGTCAGACTGGTCCCTGGTCAGCACACCTCACATACGACCGGACCAGCTCTCCGCACAATGTCAAGGGTGTCAAAACCGAGACGTTTGAGAAGCTTCAGTCTTGAGAAGCCCAAGGAGACGTGATGACCAAATGTCCTGTGGTGTCCTGGATGGCATCCTGGGGTGAAAAAAGGATGTTAGGAAAAGTGAGGAAATCTGAATAAAGTTTGGGCTTCAGTTAACAATAATGTGTCGATATTGGCTCATTAATTGTGACAAAGCTGCTGTACTGAGGGAGGGTGCCAATCATGGGGGAAGCCAGATGCAGGGTCTGCAGGGACACTGTCATGCCTTTGCAAGAATTCTGTCACGAAAAACTGTTCTAAAATTTTTTAAAAGTCTATTTTAAAAATCATCGTAAAAATAAAGTCACTTTACATACAAAAAGGAAAATTTAAGAATAATCATGGAATTTCTTGTCAGAAATTATGCAAGCCAGAAGACAGTTGAATGATATATTTAAACCCTAAAAGGAAAACTAAATCAACCTCAAATTCTAAATCCATATAAAGGCTCTTCAAAAATGAAGGTGAAATAAAGATGCGAGAATAATCGCCAAGGTCGATGGAAACAGTGCAGACGAACTGGAAATAAACCCACAGCTATTTTGTCAAATAATAGGACCGAACGGAGGAAGGGCAGGCTTTTCAATAATGCGGGGAGGCAGCGAGTTGGGGAGACTGAAACCTTGGTGCTTGTCTCACACCGCAAACATTGAATTGCAGTGGATCATAGAAATCAATAGAAACTACACTATACAAATTTTAGAAGGAACAGAGAAAAAGTATTCATAAACGGGGTGGGCAAAGATTTTGTTGGCAAACCACAAAAGATAAAAGGTGATACCTTAAAACCATCTGCTCTTTGAAAGCAATTATTAAGAAAAAGAAAAGGCAAGAGCCACGGTGGGAGAAAATATACACCATACATGCCTCTGACGAGGGACTGGCATCCAGGCCATGTGGTTTGTTTGGTCTGTGGCATATCAGACATTTAATATATATTTGTTGAAGGCATGGATTAGTGCATGAATAGCTAAAGAAATATCAATGCAAGGTTTTTGAACCCATTGTCTGGCTCTGTGGAATGACATCATCAGGCTGCGTTCCCTAGGTGGGGCAGGGTGGCCGTGGGCCCCAGGCGGAGTGAGAAGCCGTGTTTAGTTTGTGCGCATCAGCGAAATGGACACGACCGGGAACGGCTATGGGAGCGTCCAGCTGAGAACCCAGGGGAGGTCCCCTGGGTAGCACTGCACTATCTTCTCTTAAAAAACAAAACAAAACATGGAAATGAAGGCTTTTGGTCCAATAGAAAAAAAGATCACAAGGTTCTCCTATGTTCTGTGCTGTCAAGATGCTTCCTAAAACTGATCAAACGGTAAGCGGATGTGAGTTTGGGGAGGGAAATGACCGAAACATGCTCCTTCAAATTCTGAATGAACTGTGAACATGACCTTCACCATGGCCTGTAGTAGTGTGATCAGAAGCGTGTTGACTCTTGCAGAGGGGGCCTGCCATCCTCTCTCTCTCCCTCTCTTTTTCTGTCTCTCTTTCTCTCTCTTACACACAATTGCTTTCTCTCTCTCTCTCTCCGATTGAATAACTGAAAGATGTTATAGAACTTTCTGCCAATGCAAATTCAAAACTTTGGGCCTCCTGGCTTCACCTTTAAGAGAAACTGTGTCAGTGCCTTCATAACTGGAAGCAGCAAATCAGAAATTAGAAAGAAGGCGCGTTGACAGTGATTGATGCCCAAGGCCTTCTCCTGATTCGCTGATTAAACTCATCAATCTATATGCAGAAGATGTGTCCAAGGCAAATGGAGGCAACCAGCCTGAACGGGTCTGGCTGTCAGAACTAAGGGGAAAAGGAGACTCTCAGCTTGGTGGTGAGCAGAAAAGACAGGAAAAAAGGAAGGTGTACCAGGAGACTGTTTACTCCAAGTGGGAGAAGCTCTAAGGACAGAGCGTGCCCCCCAGGAGGAGCCGTGGGTGTGCTTGTTGAAGGAGTGGAGAAGTGCGGAATGAACGAGACCCTAGAGAGCCCCAAAGATTTACCACGGTTCTCATTGGGAACACAGAAGGTCTCTGGGGAATGTGAGGCCAGGGACGAACCCTTCCCTTCATTACTTGATGATTAACTCTTTCTTGGTTTGTTAGATACAAACCAAGACTTACTTTCTGAACGCAGCATCTGCTGCTGTCTGTTCATTGGTTTGGCTGGCCCTCTGTCCCTTCCTTCTGGGGCTGGATTAGGGCAGTTTTCTCTCTGCCTGCACTAGGACCATTGTGTCTCCCCGGCAGCAGTGCACTGTCCGCTTTGTGGAGGGCCTTTCTGTTCGTCCGTTTGCTCGTCTGACCATTAGGTGCTGGTCCTGGGAGGAGAGGGGCTTTGTTTTGTCCATTTCTCCATAGTGAGTGTCTCTCATAGTGATGGGCACTGCATGCAAACTCAGTGCCGGTGTGGCGAGTTCGTTGCTTTTTAGTGGGCTCTCAGCAGCTTGTGTCTGCTAATTGGCCTTGTTAATGGTTTATTTTTGAATCCCTCTCCAGCATCCCCTGCCTCTGCCTATCCCCCTAAATTTAACATTAGTTTCCTAGGCTTGCTGTAACAAATTACACACACTGGATGGCTTAAATCCACAGAAGTTTATTGTCTCACAGACCTGGAGGCTCGATGTTTGAAATCAAGGTGTTGGCAGAGCTGCACTCTCTCCAAAGGCCCTAGGGGAGGGTCCTTCCTCACCTGTTCCAGCTTTTGGTGGCTCCAGGGTCCCTTGGCTTGTGGCAGCATCCTTCCAACTTCTGCCTCCATCCTCACATGGACTTCTCTTCTGTGTGTCTGTGTCTTGTGCTTTTCTATCTCTTATAAGGACAACTTGTCACTGGATGCAGAGCCCACCCTAATCCAAGATGATCTCGTTTGAAATCTTTACCTTAGAAATGTTTCCAAAGGCCCTGTTTCAAATAGGGTCAGCTTCTGGGGGTCTGAGTCCACCCTTCCACCCGCTGCATCCCCTTGTCCCCAGTCTAAGATTGCCACGTTTTTCTTGGCCCCGTGGTTTGGCCAGCATCGACTCTGCCTTCAGTTCCAAAGGCGGGCTCTTGGGCTCATGGCATCCAGCATGTCCCATCCTGTGGCCACAAGCGTCTGTCACCCAGAGATGGTCACATGAACCTGCTCAGACCAAACAGGGCCAATGAGAGTTGATTTCAATGGATCTTTATGGGTAGCAGATTCTTTTGTCTTCCATGGAAACATGGAGGAAGCCGTGGGACTATGGGAACTGGGTCTACTGTACTGGGCCCACAAAGAAAGAGCCTGCAGAAAAGCAGAGCCAGGAAGGAGGGACTAGACATGGAGGGATGTGGGAGGGAGGAGAGAAGGGAACGGGGAGAGAGAGAGAGAATCAAGAAGTCAGAAATTGGTCCCATCACTCATTGCAGCAGCCCAGGGTAACGCCCCATCTGATGTGTAACTATCAGGTCACCTGGGTTACCTGGCCAATAATCCCTTTTATTCTGTTCAGCCAGTTCTGGTCAAATGTTGTGTTACTGCAACTGAAGATTCCTAATTTACTTATAAACACTTTGGGGGGAAAGTTAGCTTAAGTTGTGAATTGTCAGAGGAGGATACATTTAAATCAAGTTCATCTGCATGTTAGCTTTATCTTCTTTCATACCATTGACCACAGACCTTAGTTTACAAATGAATGCTGACCAGTTTAAGTGAGCTGCAAACCTTAGAGGGGGTGCTATTAATAACTCGTTTCTCTTCCCTGAATTGCTGTGTTTGTTACACAGGCAGGGGCAGCGTTTTTAAGACCTACGCCATTTGAAAAGTCTTTTTCCCCCCTGAGGTGTGTGAAACTAACTTTTAATGAGTATCTGCCACATGCTACACATGACTGGATGTTTTCAGTGGACAACCTCCAGGGTCCTCCAAAGCCACCTGTGTATTAGGCACAATGGCGCACCTTGGCAAAGGCAGAAGCGTGCGGAGAATGTGCTTCATTGATGTGCTTATGCTACTGGACGGATGTAGAACTCCACGTCAGGTCTGATCACTTCAGTTTCTATCGGCATCTACACCAGGAGCCAAGCAGCAAAAGACACCCCCTGTTTCTCAGGGAGCCCGAAGTTTAATCAGAATGTAACCCCAACATGCGTGGCATGATTTATTCCAATGAAAAGGAATTGGCCCGAAAGTTGGAAAATGTGGCGTCTTGACTTGACGAAGTGTCTATAGTTTTGTTTGAAGGGTTTCAAAGTCTCATAAAACTGTACATAAATGTTGTGGATGAGCATAAACAGGCGTGTTTCTATGGAGACAGCAAGCCGCTTCCTGTGTACTCTCTACATTTCTGTTACCCCAAACCTTACAAACCACTGTGGGCTTTAGGAAATAGTTGGATTCAAGTAAGATTCTAATTGAGAAAGGAATTGTGGAGAACTTCCTTACGTACACTGATATGTCACAGAAGGTGAAGTTCAAGTGGGCTGGAAAAGTTTGGGACAGTCTGCTGTGAAAATGGCTGGATGGAACGAAGAATGAGGGGGGCATGAGAGAGGGCCACCGGAGACTCACACCCCCCAGTCATCCCTGGACTTCGGACATACACGGCCCAGTGCAAGCCAAAGAGCAGGAAGACTGAGGTGCTGAGGCAGCACATAACCCATGCGGGCGGGGCAGTGACCTCTAGAATCTTTGTAACTGAGAAAGGGCCAGATCGCTGTCCCCTGTCGGGCCTGTCCAAAAGAACACTGGCTTGAATTATGGGACAGACTTGGTAAGCTGGACAGGAAGAGTTGCAACTCTTAAACCTAGAGCGATCTTTCTGAGTGTAAATACGTGTTACTAGAAAAATCTGTTCTTCTTTATTTATCATAATTCCTCATTAACCAACACAGAGGTCCCAATGGTGCATTGCCCCATCTGTCTCCCACACGTCTTCTCGCCGCGCCCGCCCTTCCTCGTTGCCCCTCGGACACAACCCTCAGCTGTCCGCCTGCCCGTGCACAGGCACCTCCACACCTGCCCACCCCTCTGCCACCTTCATTCCCTTTTCCCAGCCCGAGTGGCGCCGTGTAGACAGCTTGAGGTCACAGGAACATACAAGAGATTGCAACTTCCACCAACACAAAAGATACAGGCTTCCCTGATGCTCGAGTTCCAGAATCTTCCCTCTAAGTCCTTCTTAGTTCAAGCAAGCCGTCTCCTTCATTAGTGTTCTTCAGTGGACATACAATGCCTGCCTTCCAACAGAGACCTAAATCCGCAGTGTGTCTCTCTGAGCCTCGCATGGCCTGTCTCTGCCTTCCTCAGCCCTCTCCGCTGCACCACGCCCTGGGTGACCCTCTACGCTTTGAGCACTTCCCAGAAGGTGAGGAGAAGCAGGAGTGGGAAGCTACCTGACTCACGCAGGCCTTGGACAAGTAATAATCTTTTTGCTTCCTTCCTTCAGAGCTCAGTGGATACCACGGTGGACTGCCTTCTGCTCTGGCTATTTATTTTCATTACTTAATTATTATTACTGTTACAGTTATTAATAATGAATAACACTGCTATTATTTTAGGCATCAGCGAGTTACTTCCTGTCCTTCTTGTTATTTTTAGCAACTTCTGCCACACAGCAGAAGAAATAATGACCTGTCCTATGGCAACCACACCATGACCAAGATTAAAAGGATGCTCTTGCTGGCAGTCTTGAAGCCCTGTATCTTTGTATCTGTGCTGTATGAAGGCTGGCGATGTTTTTCAAGAAGAGGATTAGGTAATGGAGGAAGGCCTTATAGAGATAATATAAAGTATAAAGAGTTTCGTGAGCAGCTTCTCTGCGTTAGGTATAGAATGGACATCACATTTAATGGTCACAATGATGCTAGAAGGACAATAACATCATATACATATTGCATTGACGATAAGACAGAGGTTTAACAGGGACAAAACAGAGGCCTTCTGAATCTGCGCGCTTTCACAGGGCCAACTTGAACGTGGCCTCCCACACTCGGAAAGCTTTCGGTGCTCGGCCATGAGATTGTGTGCTGGCGCTAAAGCCATTTCCAATGGGCTTAACACATTCTCCAACAAAGCCGTCGGAAAATGCGTGGCCTCTCCCAGGAGGTCTGAAGCTTTCAGCCTGATGGCCAGTTCGGATGCATGCTTGTCAGTGGCCATGAGGGCTCACCCTTTCTCTGACTAAGAGCCATTCCATTGAAAAAAGGGCCTTCTGGGGCCTTTTTCACTACTGGACTGGTTTCCAACATCAGGGCTGATTTATCGAGTTAAAGGAAAGATGATAAAGTGAAAGACCTCCTGCCTCATCTCCCCTTCTCCCTCCCCTCCATGACCCCCACCTCCACCTGCTGATTTAGTCTTCTCTAAGCACCGCCTGCAAGTGTCTTCCCTTTCTCTTCTTTCTTCAGGTGCTCTCCAAATTGTCTTTCCTCCAGAATGGTCAATAATTCTGAGAATCCTTGCAGAATCGGGCAATTGCAGTCTTTTTCCACACTTGCTGAGTTCTTGTCCCTTCACCTGTCCTGTCCAATACAGTAGGCACTATTGAGATTAATTTAAATGAAATCAAATTTGATGCTCAGTGTCCCAGTTGCACCGGCCACATTGCAAGGGCTCCATGGCTATGTGTGGCCAGTGGCCACCCCGCTGTATGGGGAAGACCATTTCATCATTGCAGGCAGTTCTGTTGGATTAACATTGTCCTAGATTGTTCTTCACTGGTTCCCAGCTTCTAAGCAGCAGAGACCTTCTGAATGGTGTTCGGCATGGCCATCAACATTTATAGCTTGAAGTTCTTCAGGATGACACGACAGTGGACGCTTTCCTCCCGGTTTACGAACTACCTTTCTAGTCTCACTTGAGTAAAAATTACAGACTTGGGAAGGGGCTAACTGGGGAACCAGGAGGGAGATATGGAGGTCTCGTGAGTGGTTTCTCTCTAGTCTCTTGGTGCCCAGAGTTGACTGGAACACCCCTTACATATCCTGAGCTGTGTGCCTGCTTCCAAAGGTACTTTGAAACCTGGTCAACTGGTATCTCTGTCACTCATAAAAACACACACATAATTTTGCACGACAGTTTAGTTTTTGTTTTTCCTCTCTGATCTGCCACAGCCTCTCCCCCAGCCATTCACCTCCTTTCCCCTGTTTCTCTTTAATTTTCCTTCTTTTAGATGAATGCCTTCATATACAAGCATCTGTGTGTTTCATTCCAGAGGCTGACACATTGTATCCTCATAAATTTACATTCATTTATAGATGCTATGTTTTAATTTCTCATCTCCCACAAAAATCATCTATTCATTCATTCATCTATCTATCCATTTACCCATCTGTCCATTCACTCATTTATCCATCCATCCTTCCATCCATCCATCCATCCATCCATCCATCCATCCATCTATTCATCCATTTGACAAATTATTTCCTACCCTGGGTCATCAGCAAGAAGCTTCTGGGGTTTTCTGCATGTCTGCATTCACCAAAGTTACCCCCCAAGGAAGAAGATCATAGATGTTGGAGATCTACAAAAAGTTAGTGTAGCTGTTTCAGTGTGGTGAGTGCTAAGAATATGAACAATGAATTGACTACGTAACAGCATCTTCCCTGTGTGTGGGGTCGATGAGAAAGTTTCACCCTGGCACCTACTTGCCAGTCAGGCAAACATCTGAGAGGGTGGGTGGGGAGGTGCAGAGCATCCCACATGGGGAAGGATGCCTGCGTCAGGGGGGAGCATACAGCTTCCAAAGCACCTGCAGAACGCGAGAGTGTCCACAGGGTCGAGACCTACAGCCCGGAGATCAAGGGGAGGTGGGTGGGTCAGCACAGTGAGGATACAGGACATACCCTTATCACTCCGATGGGGACACTGTTAATGATCATGCTGGGACGACAGGCATAAACTGAGCCTGCACCGTGCAAGTCGGCATGGATGGTCACCCCAATAGATCTTAAGAGCAATAGGAAGCCTGAGTCACTCAGAGCCAAGAAATGGCCTGACCAGGTTTGTGTTCTACAGCAACCTCTTCTGAGGCCTTGCTGGAGTGGAGGGTGAGATGTTAATGTAGCCAGAGGAATGCTGACTCAGACCGGGGTGGTGAGAGCAGAGGTAGACACAGGAGCCTGGTTCAGGCCAGAGTAAAGGCGTGGAACGGGAGAGCTACACCTTTGGCATCTGATGGCCAGGGCCGGGGAGAAGAGAAACGTCCAGGAGGAGCCTTGGGCAGCAGACGGGTCGTGCTGGCAGGAGGTCAATAGGGCAAGGAGTTCATGCTGCACATTTCAGATACCAGGGACCTGGGACCTTGACTCAACGCTGAGGCTTTCTGCACCTCCTGGCCATGGCCATGACCATGGGAAGTGTCTCCAGTACCAATCCAGCTCTTTGACTACTTCCTGTGGCTCTGCCTGCCCGTCCCAGGTAGAGTTAAGACTGACAAGATATTTCAAACACGCAACTCTTACTTGAGCGATTTAATAGACTGAACAGCTGTTAAAATTTTTTGAAATAGGAAAATCAATAATAAATCGATAGCAGCATAGCTGTTTTTCTCCTGGACAGAGGATTAGACAGCATTAAAGTGGGCAGAATTAGCATTTCAGGGAGAGCGTCTTGAATTATAGAGCACTCAGCAGCCCTGCCGGGGTACCTTGTAATTTAGAGTTCTTTATATTTCCGTATTGTGCTGGTCCCGGCTCCGAGTCCTCTCTTCCTCTGAGTTAGTCATCACACTTACTGTCTTCCCTGACGTTGTTTATAAGGGCTGCCGCTCCTCGCGTGGAGCGGATCCAGGCGGCGCACTATATTTGGGTTTTAAATCAATCACAGCCTGAGAAACTGCACATTATTCCAAGCAATCCATTTAATATTTTATCAGGAAAATGTAATTAGGACTTTCAGAAAACAAGTTTCTAGACAATCAGGGGGAACAGCCACAGCCCGTTTATACGGCGGGCGGTGGGTAGAACTTCTTGGGCAGCTGGGCCAAGACCCGAAACTTTTTTTTTGTTCCTTAAATATGTTCTACCCCTGTCTTCTATGGACCTGCACAAAGGTGAACATGATCTGCAGGAGATATGAGAGAATAGTGCACCTTTAATTACATGCAAGTTATAAAGAGATCTGATTTGAGACTTGCTGTGTATTTTGCAGAGGGGAAGCTGGACCGAAGGGTACTTACTAAACAAATGAAGGCATCCAGCTGCCTCCCAAGCACGCACCCTGGAGACTGAGGCAGGAGGAAGCCAAGACAAAAATGTCCAGTGAGAGAGCCCAGGAGGGAGAGTCATTGTGTGTGGAAACTGCTGTAAAACCCCAAAGGACATGAGCTTCACCCTCAGGAAGTGACACGACTCCCCCATCTCCAGGTCACACAGGTGAAGAGTTCAGTGTGTGTTTGCTGGGAGGGGAGGGGGAGGGGTGAGAGGGGGAGGGGTGAGAGGGGGAGGGGTGGGGGGGGTGGCTGAGGCCATCACGTGCCATCTGGACCCACCCCCACTGCTCTCTGGGCACACAGCTGCCCTCTCTTCTCTTCCTGTCCTCCCGGTAGTGAGTGGCCGTGCGGCCATGTGACCAGCGCCAGCCAATGGCGCGTGAGCAAAAGTGATGGGGCCACTCCCAGGTCTGGCCCACGCAAACCTCCGTCATTTGTGCTCAGCCTCCGCCTGCGGGGCGAGCAGACAAGTTCTCTGGGGCCAGATCCCACCCGCTCCTGGTTTCTGTAGGGCCAGAGGCTCTGAACGGCTTTCACACTTTTCAATGACGCGAGAAAAAATAACGATGGGCTATTTTGCGGCATGTGCAAATTGTACGAAATTCAAATACACTGTCCATAAAGAAAGTTTCCTTGGAACAGAGCCAGGCGTTGCTGCCCACGTGTTGTGCACAGCGGCGTTCGCACAGGGCGGCGGAGCCGAGCGGTGGGGGCCCCTCCCCCCACAGAACGTACAACATGAATGTGGAAAATGAAATACGGTTCCAGTGGATATTCTATATTACATACTTAGATATAATGTACTATACTTTTAAATAAAAATATATTCATATAATGTATGTTAATAATACTCTATACATGATATTTATTACATTGTAAATGCATACTATATTTTATTGCATATATTATATTTTATATTATAAAACATAAACATAAATATATAAACATTATGTATGTGTATATCTATATTTCACATAAGTATATCTATATATAAATATAATATGTGATGTATATTACTTTACATACATACATGGTATCTATTTTAATATAAAATTTAAGCCTATTTTATATATTATGTATTCTGAATGATATAAAACATAGACATACACAGTATGTATAGTGTAGATTTTATTCAATGGAGCACAGGGCCCAGCAAAGCGGTAACACGGGCGCATTGGCAACTCCGTTGTAAGTGACGCGAGTGTGGTCCTAACACTTTATTCAACCGCTTCTCTGTTATTGGACATTTGGGTATTTTCACAGTTGTGGCTGAAATAAAAATAGTAAGCTGAACATTGTTCAATATAAGTTGCTGAATATAGCCATGCTTATTTCACTGGAACTGCTCATAAGATCACACTCTGTCTTCCCCACCTGCATATTTTATGGGCCCCTAAAAGTGTTACGGGCGCCGTGGCTGCTGTGGGCAGAGGAGAAATGGGCCCCGCTCCTGGAAGAACCTTTCCGTGCTCGTGACAAGTGGCTAGTCAGAGTTTTTCATCTTGGACTTTCAACGGTGGGACTGTGGCTGAGTGTTCTCTTAGGTTTCCTTCTTTTATTTTCAAAAATTGCCAACACTACCATTGTCTTATGAAGAAGAAAATAAGGGCCACTGGCTTTCTCGGACACAAGGCGGTGGCATGCGCGTTTCCGCTGGTGGGTATCAGTTCCTGTGGCTGTGCTTCCTCAACTCGCCACAGGGACTTTTGCCTTGCAGATGCTTGGCACCAGGCCTTACGGCTAAGTCTGTAATCCATTGTGAGCTATTTTTGTGAGTGGTATAAGACAGGGCTTCAATGTCATTTTTCTGCATGTCGATACACTACAAAATTGCTAAGAGATGAGATCTTAAATGTTCTTATTACAAAAAAATTCATGGTAATTATGTGACATCATGGAGGTGTCAGCTCAAGCAAAGGTGACAATCGTATCAGAAAGTATAGATATATTAAATCAACACGTGCACCTTAAACACGCACAGTGTTGTATGTCAGTTGTATCTCAAGACAGCACGCTTAGTGGACACGTTAAAAACATACATTGCAGAGGGGTGGCTTAGCCTTCCTCCAACATGGTGTTTGGATGGAGCGGGGCCCGGGATTCTGCCTGCAGCACTCCTCAGTGGTTCTCTCTCATAGACAGAAAGTTGGAGAACTATGTCCTTCAGGACAGAGCCCCAAAGTCATTCACCGTCAAAGCACACTTCAAAATCTGGCACTGCCCGCTTGGAGGGCCCAAGCCCTATGTTCTCCTAACTCGCCTTACCCACCCTTTCCTCCCCAACTCTTTTCCTGCCCTTCACCCCCAGCAAGTAGCAAAGGAGGAGACGATCAATAATTCACCCCCGGGGAATGCGTGTTTTAAGAGGGAATATGCAACTTTTGAAATAGTGGATTTAAAGGGTACGCAAAATTTAGTCTTTGGCTATAGCCTTGCCGCCAGCTCTCCCGCTTCTTCTTAAACTCCCCAAAGAACTGGGGTCTGATTCCTGGGGACACCTCTGTGCAAGGATGGAGGGACACTTCCCCCCTACGTCCCTTCCCTGCCTGTCACCCTGCACTGCCCCACTGATTGGAAGGAGATGTTTCTTTTGTGTACCTGGGAGGTGCACACGTACACACACCACAGGCTTTGACACCTGTTCCTTCCAATCTGGGGTGTGGCTCCTTCCCCTTCCAGCCCCAACCACTGTCTAGTTCTTCAGGCCACTGCTGAATGGATCTTTGCCATAGCATGTGTGTAGCTATTGCAGCCTTATGAGGATTTTGTTTTTACATGGGTGTGTTTATTTTAAAAAGAAACCCTACACAGAGGGTAACTGCAGAGATAAATGCAAAGCAAACAAAAGCTCGAGGCTTGCGCCGGCCAGGAGGACAGGCACGTGAACACCGATGGGGACTCCCTCCTTGTTTGCCACAGGATGGAGGCCACTGAGAGGCTCATACCTGTGTCTGGACCCCTCTGGTGGCTTCACTCTGGTCGGTGCATCCCTTAAAGTCGCATTGGGGAAACGCATGCAGGGGATGGAGCATGGACCAGGTCTCAGAGGACCTTGGATAGAGTCACATCCTTACTCTTCCAGACCGGCAGGGTCCATGAGAGAGCTGATTTCACGAGATCACAGCCTGAATGAGCTACACCTCGGGAAAGAACAGCTCTTTGAGGGCAGCACAGCCCAACAGTGAAAACCAGTAGCTGAGTCAGCACAATGACTACTTCATACAACACCCATGGTTCCCCGATGCCATTTCTGAGTCAAATCAATTTAATGAACCAACAAAGGTAGTTGTTATGGCAACGATGCTACTAATCTGCTTTGGCAAATACTCAGGAGCTGATTGACCTGTTCCTAGGCAACAGCCAATAGGTAGGACGACAGGGGGTGACAGAGTGCGTCTGGTGTGGATGTTGCTGTCCAGGCACAAGTGAGGCCCCTGGTCGAAGAGCAGTTTCCTAAAGAAGATCATTGAGATACTGATATAATAAACCTGACGACCTAGAATCACAGCAATACTCATAAAAAACATTGTTTTACAGGCTGAAGTTCTAGTAAGATAGATATAGTGAAAATTCGAACCAGGATGTGTATATCAAGTATGCCCTATTTAAAATAATAAAGTTATTTTTTATTTTTATAGGCATGCTCAATATCTCCCCCAAATATTTCCTTTATCACCCTGTGGGAAAATGAAATGTACTCTTGTACAGATATACCTCACGCATGAAGAATAAATCAGGTCAGGCAGGATTATTGAGAGTGATACAAATAGAATTATTTCCTTCAACAATTCAACACCCTTGGGGAGCTCCCCTCATTCTCTCTCTCTCCTTTGGTATTCTCTCATTCAAGAGGGCCCAAACTTTATAATTTAAAACTTTATTTTCTTTCATTTGGGGAAACCAGTGACTTATTTCCCAGATTGCTAGGAAAGAGACATACCTTTCGTTGTCTACCTCTTTCACATGTAAATGTAAGTGGTTCATTCAAATGAGCCATTGAACCACATATCCCATCCACATCCACAGAAGTTCTGAAGGGAGCCCGCTTGCTGGCTGGTCAGCCTCTGATAGAGATTCTGAGAGTTTGATCCAAAGAGGAAGCTGTATTTTCTAGCATGGTGCCCTACGGCATCATGGTGCACACACAGGGCTTGGGTTCTGAACAATGAGGTCAAGCGGTTTCTGATGCTCTCGGCATGGGTAAGTCTCTTCTTCACCTGGGCCCTGGGGGATCCAGGAAGGCGCCCCGCTCCTTGGGAACTCCCCACATAGTTCCAGCAAGGTAGCTTGCATCCCTGGTTAGAGATGACTCAGTGGAAGGGTTTGAGAAAGACTCCATCTGGTGCATTTCTGCCCCTCCATAGGCAGGGGGGCTGCGGAGACCCGTCTCATTAGTTGTGAACATTGCTGAGGCGGTCCAGGAAGACCGGCATGATAATCATGCCAATATTAGTGCTAAATAAGTACTTAAATGATGAGGTTTCAGGAGAGCTGTTGTTCTTCGAAGAACTCTGCCTGGAACATAGAAGCTGCCTGTCTGATTCAGAAAGCGAGAAGTCCAGACAGTATTGTAATTAAGTAAAAGGAGGAGGGAGAGGAGAAAGTGGAAGAAAAGAGGAGAATGACATGAGGAAGGAAGGGAGGGAGGAAGGGGGGACAAAAAGGGAAAGAGAGAAAGGAAGAAAGGGAAAATTTGTTATTTATTGGGAGTGTAATTCAGATATATTTGAAGCTTGTATCGAAGTGTCCTCTTCTGATAATATTTTTTTCATGCTATTTGTCCGGTATTTGAATGTATATAAATAGTTTCTTTGCAGCAGTTCAATGCCATCAACTAAAAATTATTGCATAAGGCAAAGCTAATTTGGGAGGAGCAATTTTCTCCGAGCTGATTGCAGAAGCAGCCGTACAATTATCTCGACAGAGCTCTCAGATCAGAGCCGAAAGGGCTGTGCCTTTGCTTTGCCCCTATCTTCTGTGTCTCGACTTCACCCCGTGCCTCCAGTCACTCCCAGAATGAGACAGGCTCAAGGTCCACCTCCCGAGAACAACCACGAACCAGGGCATGCCCGAGGACTGGGGTCTGGAACACTCTCCGTTGCTCTTTAGACCCTCCCGTTTTCTGCACACCCGTTTCTGAAGTGTGGGCCTCCAGAAAGAACCTGGTACCATGAAGCCCACCTTGGGGTGAAGGGACCCTTTGAACAAACCGACTTTTCTGAGCTCCAGTGATTTGGTGTCTCTGATGGGAAATACTTGCAAGCATGCTTTGAAAAATGCGATGCAAGTATAATAAGATGGTAGTGGAAGCCAGAGTAGAAATAACTAGAAAGGTATCTGACATGCTCTGCTTTGGCTTGAACTTTAGAAATGAGGAGCATGTGTACGTATCTGTTCCAGGCGCGGGAGTCGAGGGAAGGCAGAAGAACAGCAAACAGTATGCACTCTGAACTCTTGTTGCCAGGGTTTGAATGCCAGTCTGGTGAGACCTTGGGTGAGATCCCTAATTTCCCGAATCTTCAGTTTACACTTACGTAAACTGAGGCAATTAACAGTGCTTCCTTTACAGGACCAAGGCAAGGATTCAGAGCTGCAGGCTGGGGAAAGCGCCCGGACAGAGTTTCCAACCCAGAAATGTTGGCCATTGTTATTATTAACATCGCCAGGCTCTCCTGCCAACAATCCCCCGAGTCTGGCATCCTTCCCATTTCCCCAGATGAGGAAAATGAGGCTGCAAGAGGTGAAAGGGCTCGCTCGGTGCCATCCCCTGATAAGGGAGGGTGGGGCTCGCACCCGGGCTGCTTCCAGGCCCGCCCTCCATCCAGGCAGCTTAATGAGGGTTTCAGCTTCACGCTTCTCTCCCCTTGATTGGGTGTTAAATATTTACCACCTCGCCTTTCTTCCTCTCTACCCTCTTTAAAAATGGTTTAATTAAAATCATTCGTTGAGCTCATGATAAAAATATGTAAATGTGATGATTTTTGTGAAATGAATCTATTGTTTCCCTTTCATTCCCAAAGGACTGTGGATGAGACCGGCGAGATAGCCGGGACTTCCAGTGAATTTGAACAAGCATTTGATAATACGTTGTAGAACCGATTTCAAGGTCTGGTGGCCACAGGACCCAGCAACTCACGTATGTGAAGCATAACTGAATTCGTAGGTAGGGATGGGGGTGCAGGGGGAAGTGTGTCCTCCTTGGTAGGAAAACCAAGTGGATTGAGTCTGAAGGGGCTGAGCTGGGAGGAAATCCATGCTTCCTTCTCCCTTTCTGCAGGAGGGCTGGCCCTCCCTCCCCTTTTAGACCTGCCCCAACTCACCTGGGTGGCTCTGCCTCCTTTTCTGAGGTCAGAGCTGCTGCAGGCTCATGCCTCCCCATGGCCCTGCCTGGTAGGCACCCTCAGTATAACTCAATGTATTTCTTTTGTTCATTGAGCATCTGCTCTCTGACGTGTTCTGGGGTTCACGTCTTTGTGGTCAACACATATATGCCTATTGAGGGCCAGAGGGCCAGGGAGTAGGCCAGGGGAGTGCCCTCTTCGTTCAGTTTTCAAGAAATCTGGGACCATTCAGACTCCTGTCCTCTCCTGAATCAGGGGAAGGACAGTCTCCCACACAGACACCTGTGGCATTTCCGTGGTCCCTGCCAACCATAAAAAACCCCCACGTACCACCAAATTTACTCACCAGCCTAGGCTAGCTGATTTGGGAGCCTGTTTTAATGCCCCCTAAACCCCCAGTATTAGGTAAGTCAAGTCACCATAGCAACCTCCACATCTCCAGGGCTTAGGACAGTGAATTGTCCATCTCACTCATGGATTAGGAACAAGGCTGCACAGCGCATGGGAGAACTCTGCTTGGTGTTGTTATTTGGGGACTAAGACCTCTCAGCTCGTGACTCTACTTTCCTCTGGTTCTCTCAGTGAAGCAGGAGCAGGGCTGAAGCCCTCATGGAGAAGAGGAGCAGATGGCCTATTGGTGACCGCCACGGCTGCAGTTACGGGGTCCCTTGCAGTGTGGAGTGTTTGAGGACAGGGGCCAGGCAGCCAATCACACATCCTGAGCACGTTGCTCTGGCGTTGCCGTGTGGATGGGAAATGCTCACTGGGGAAAAATCAGTGAAGAGGTGAACAAACATCCTGTAACCATGATGTTGTGGTCAATGGAGGAGTTTAACCAAAACCACTAATAAAATGGTCTGACACGCCCACGATGTGGTTCTCACATGCGCTTCCTTCTGCTTTGTTGTGTCGGATGGAGGAGGGAAGTGGGGCAAACACTGGGCATTCCAGGCTGTTTTTCCAACTTCTCGATATTTCTGTTGGAGTTTCTACCATCTCACACCCTTCTCCACTAAACAAAGGTTTGGGGGCTGAGCGGTTCAGATCGTCAGGAGGTGTCCTTACCATGGGTGCGTTTCCTCCAAGTCCCCCCAGTTCCTTCCAGCGACACCAAAGCCTTGTGCAGCCCCATCCCACAGAACGTGCCCTGCGCTGCTGCCTGCCGGGCGGCTCCTAGTACATCCCTGGCCTCAGACCTCTGAACACGGTCCCTGTTACACAGCCCGATGTTTGTCTCCATTTAAATGAATACAATCTTTTCCTGTCTTAAAAATATTTACGCATCAAGAGCACTGTTTTTCCTCAGACACAAAATGGGTAGTTGGCCCTCATGGGTTGAGTTTTTGTTCTTCACGGAATCTCGCCTCTGCAAGTGGGTGATGGATGCCACAGTGGGACGCGCAGGCAGTGAGATTTACAAGGCGCGAGGCCCATGCTGCGTTGATAACTCGGAATACGGTTGCGCTTTAGTGGTTCTATTTAAAAAGGTTGAGGATCAGCCTCGTACTTCTCTGGGCCACCTGTTTCCTCTTCCCCACCCCAAGGCTGCACAGCACAGGGTCTCAAGGACCTCTCCAAGGGACCCCGTGGTGGTTCATTTCATGTGTCAACTTGGATGGGCCACAGTGCCCAGGTATTCGGTTAAACATTATTCTGAGTGATTTTTGAGGGTGTTTCTGGATGAGGTTAAAATGTAAACGGGTGGACTTTGAGTAAAACAGATTGCCCTCCATCCTGTGGGGGGGCCTCGTCCCAACGGATGAAGGTCTTAAGAGAAAACACATTGAAAACCCCTTAAAAAAGGACCTGTGCCACCCTCTCCAGACCTGAACTGTAACATTGACTGTGTCCCGGGTCTCCAACTTGCTGGCCTGCCCTGCAAAACTTGGGTTTGCCAGCCACATAATCTCATGAGCCAATTTCTTAAAATCTATCTCTCTGTCTCCGCATGTATGCACACATATGTGTACATATGTATACGTATGTTTACATACATGTATACATGCATCTGGTAAAATATTAATTCCAAATATCCCCCCCATTTTCCAATGAGGAGATCCAAATTAAAGGTTTCAGTCAATTTAAAAATACAGCTTTAGGAACGAAGGTTAAATAGATGTCTACTTATTTTCCATTAAGTCATTTACACATGCATATTTAAAATACCTGAAAACACGGTACTTACATTAATACTGTGAATGAAAGAAATAAAAAGTAAATTAATTAAACATAGACTACTTGGAATTTACCAATCAGTTTTTCAATTTGCATGTTTTGGGGGGTGGTTAATTTGTTTGTTTTGAATTATACTAAGTCAAGAATTTTTTAAAAGGCATCACAGCAACAGTACTTACTTTGGCAGTTCAGCGCAAGAATTATCTCCTTGAGAATTCTCAAGGAAAAGAAATGTTTTGAGATTCTTGTTTTATAAGAATTTCTCTCTTCTCCCCCTAATTTTAAGAAACACAACTTTTTGGATAATGAAAGCAGTCATTAAGAAAAACAACAACTGGGAATCCCTGATGTCTACTTATATCATGAAAATGATTTTCAAAAAGAGAAACTTTCAGAGGCTGTATAATAATTGTAGTTAAAGATAGCGCCTCAGTTTCCAGAAATTGGTAGTAACTTTAGGAGATTAGTGACCATATTGCTAAGGAGTAAAAAGGAAAAGAACCCCTTTGAGATAGTCAAGCCGGGTTAGAATGTGGGTCAAGTATCTAAAATTGGGCTTTAACTACATTATTTCTCTCCACTAAGTAACTGAGAGACTTTCCCAGGTACTAGAAAGTCCGCAGGTAGAGCAGTGACTTCTTTCCCGAAGGTCACTCAGGGCGAAATTCATCATCTTATGCTCAGGCCATATAAGAGCGACCAGGGGCCACCTCAGGACACCGCTGTCTCCTCCCACCAGCACCCAACCTGCGGAGCCCAGTGCAATGGCAGTGCAGGAGCAGGTGGTTTGCAACCCTGGCCCGACCGGCACACTGCCCATGGAGCAACGGTGCCCACCAGACGTAGGACGTGAGACCGCACATGAATTCGAGTTTTCCAGTGGCACTTTAAAAAGGTAAACAAAACAGGTGAAATTAATTTTGATGATGCAGTAAATGCAAAATATTATCATTGTATCATGCAATGAAAAGAAAAAGCATTCATGAGATATTTTACATTCCTTTTTTCCTAATGAGGCACAAACTCTGGCGCGGGTCTTCCCCGCCCAGCGTATGCTAACAGGCCCCTGTGGGCAGCAGGGATCGCGCGGAAGTGCACCGCTCCAGATATTAGACAGATAGGGGCGTGGCTAGAGATCATTTCTTTTCTAGCGCTGAGGAACCACCATTCTAAACCTGGCCAAGTGACTAAGGACATATTTTCAAGGGGTGAGCCTGGAAAGTGTGAGCTTTCTTTCTTTATTTTTAGGCAATTCTGTTCCAAACACATTAACGTCATTTCAGAAGCAGGCACCTCATCCATTTGGCTTCTATTCTTGACATTGGTCCTGCTGGGGGCTGTGAGCCCGCTGGTTCCAGGTTCTTCATCTCCACAATTCGATTGTTCCCATTCTGCCATGGCCCAGGGCTCCTGGCCCAGGGCTGGGGAAAAGCTCACGGTCTGGAGCCTGTCTTGCTGCTGTCTCTTGAAGTTTTCACGCTTTCAATGAAAAAGAATGACATGGCATGATAGAGGTCAAGTGTCACATGTCGGGTGTTCAAGAGGAAGTACCACTCCACTTACTGTGGGCTGTCTCAAATGATAATTAGCAGTGATGATGAAACTGTCACGTAGTGAAGGTCCGCTCCACACGCACCTCCCCCAGGTACTTTCGAGCAGGTAATACTTTATTCAGTCCTCATAACAACACCGTGAGGGCGCAAATGCCTGTTTTACAGATGGGGCAATGGGAATAAGGTGAGTCCCTTTTTCAGGACCCCGGAGCTGGTACGAGGTAAGTAAGGCATTGACACAAGCTTTTCTCTTCTGGTTCATGTTTGGCTGTCTCATTTCAAGGCTCATAATTTTGCACTGTTTCGAGAATTTCTTCCTAGCAGCAACATTGCACATGTATGTTTTGGAACCCCTGGGCCTGATGTGAAAGTCATGTGTTGGGGTCCCAGCCCTCCTCGGACCACTTCTGTGTGGCTTTGGGGAAATCGCATATTCTGCCTCTTCCTCCTCTGAGAGATGGAATAAGTCAGCCTGTCTCATGTGAGCATTGATGCTGCTTGGCCATCAAAGTAGGTCACAGCATTAGCTAAAACCATGGAAACTGGAAGTAACTCTGTGTTCATTAATGGCAGGAGGACTTAAATAAAGTATGTTGCATGTCACGACCAAATGATTAGATACTATGTAGCCATTAAAAATCAAGTTTCCAAATTTAGTAAATGTCTAGGCTCTGGATGCAATGTTAAGCAAAGTTTTTTAAAGTATAAAAAACCATGTATACCATTTGATCTTAATTTGGCAATTCCCAGAAGCATACATAAACACTTGGAAAATAATCCTGCCAGAAATCACATTTATTGTGGTTACTTTTGAGTCATAGATTGTGTTTTTTTTATAGAGTGCACTTCTCTAAGTTCCAAATTTCTATAATGATCATATATTAATTTTTCTTCCTTAATGAGAAAAAAATGTATTTTTAAGTGGTATCTCTAGTTCCCGGGGAAAGTGCACTTTTAATGAAGACCATTTGATTCATCAAATAAAGTTTTCTACCTCCTACACTTAATGAACTATTTTAAGTCTTCTCTTTTTTGTAGACACCTACTGTTCTATTAATTCTAATACATGATCAGCTCTCATTATCCCAGCCCGAGGGACGGGAGGAGCAGTGCATTTTCCGACAGGCTGAAAGGGAGGTCATGGGGAAAGTCAGGAAACTCAGTGACTCTAGCTCCCCTGTGACCTGAGTGGTACATCCTGTGTGTACATCACCATCGTCTTAGATGCAGAAGTTCATTTGTTACGTAAAAATAATTTCCTGCATTAGTTAGAAAGCCAGAGCTTTCCTGGGGGGTAATTTAAACTTGGCAAAACCTAGAGGCTCTCTAAAGGGGAGTGAACCCCACTCACTGCGTTTCCATGGAACAAGAGATGGAGAAGGGGATCCCGGAAGTCTGGGTTCGGTTCGTTTTCTGCCGCTGTCACCCTAGGACCTTGAGCTGACACCCCGGAGACCCTAGTCTGTTAAAAGGAGCTGGGATGTCTCCTTTCCAAGTCATGCAGGTGGATGAGGCATCTGCTAACAAACTGTTTCGCATCCGCGAGGGTAGGTGGAAGCTAGAATATTTGCCCCTCACACGCTAATTTCCGACTTCTCTAAAACTGTTGGAAAGCCCCTCCCTACATTTTCCAATCAAAACTAAGATGACTTTGCTCAAATTTGCAAAAATGCCATGGGTTATGATTATTACTCTCTAGTTAATGGACAGACTCTTCTACCTGATCAAGCAAAAGATAACACCTTACTTAAACAGTCTTTGAATGCAGACTTGAGTTTTAAAATGTGCTTTCTCAAGGATGGTCATAAGTAGAATTTCTCCTGGTGATAAATTTGAAGCTGTGGGCGTGACCAGCCCCAGAATCTCATCTGAGTGTTCCAGGCGCCCACCACCTGGAGCTCCCAGATGAGGGGTAGCTGGAACAGCAAGTTCAGATCTGTACTTTCCCTTCAACTTTTTTCTCTCAGGCACTGGCTTCCCCACTGCAGATGCCTAGAGGAAGTTTTACGAAGGACTTGAGAAATTCTTTTCGTGTCTTAAGAAAGGTTTTTTTTTTTAAGGGGTGGGGTGGGGAAGGACTTTATAGGCCAACATGAAATAAAAAAAGGTCCTTTTATGAAAGCTATCCATCAAATGTCAAGGATAATAATCAATTTTCTGTCACAATGAACTGATAAAAGCTTTCAGTAATAATGTCATGGGGGAAAAATTTGTGTTGGAACTCGAAACGCGGAGCTTTGATATCAAACAAATTCATAAAAGCTCAATGCTGCTGTAGCCCTCCGAGGCATGACAAAATACAATTTCTCATCCACGGGATAGGGAATAATTCCCCTTTTTTATTTTTACACTGAGAGAAGCAAAAGGAAATCTGAATTTCAAAAAAAGAAAAATTACAGAATCCCACGTCTGCAGGTGAACATTAGCGACCATTTTGGCCGCTGATATCAGAAACTGTTCTGGTGATTTCTCTCACATCATGCAAATGGCTGCATAATGCCGGCTCCTCTTGGAATGTAAAATCAAATCAGCATTCTAATGCTACAAGCTGGTGATGAGCTGGGGGATAAATATGCAGGAGCGCATGAAAAAAAATCCAGGCAATCAAGGGGAGCGAGCGTCCGCGCTCGGACTATAAATCTTTGTCTATTTCAATCGGAGGGCTGGCCGAATCAGTGTACAATTCCGGCGGGGATGACATCAATTTCTGTTAACCTCTCTATTCCTCTTTGTGCCGGCTCTGGGGTGATGGATTGGTTTTGTCACTTCTTCTCCGTTCACAGTATGTTAACATGGAAGAGTGCAGGCAGGTTATGAGGAAAGGTTATCGTTGCCCCGGCCTTGACCCTCGCTTACTCTCTCCTGTAGGACCACGGGTAGCTTTCCATCTGGGGAGCGTCGTGTCTCCTTCTGAGGCCTGGATGCTCTGCTCCAGGACTGCAGGTTGGCTGGTCCAGTGTTGAATCGCAGGTCACTTTTGAAGTGAAAATAGGCCTCCCCATTCAGCTTCCAGCGGAAATGGCTGGCAGTATCGCAAGACAAGGAAAGCAAAGGTTTAGGAACCTGGGCCCCGAACGGAACTACGACTGAATCACTGCATGGGCCCAGGTGAAACTGTGTCCCTCCTGGTATCAGTTTCTAAACTGTGACTGGCTTTCTCCAGACATAGTGCTACCGTTCCTCCCGACAATTCCAGCAGAGGACGGGCGGTCTCCGTCCCCTCAAGAGGGGCCTTTGGACCCACTGTAAGAGGCGGTCTGAACAACATGTGTGAACACTGACCAACAAGCCCAGGAGATAATTCCTATTCTCACAGCACACACAGCTGTGACTTCGAGGTCACAAGACCGGTTATTTTCTGATGTTCTTGCTGCAGTCATTAACGCTTACCTCACAACTCTGCTGTCCCATAGAGGAACCATGAGTCACGTGGCTATTTTCATGTTAAATTCATTAAAATTAATTTTAAAATTCAGGTCTTTAGCTTTACTAGCCATGTTGCAAGTGTTTCCCAGTCACCCGTGACTCTTGGTGACTCTACTGGACAGCAAAGATATTGAGCATTTTCATCTTCATAGAACTTTCTGTAGGACAGAGCTGGCCCAGATGGCGTGGCTCTCCATGGGTCTGCGCCTCTGCAAGGGAAGCTGTGTACTTATTTCAATAAGGTGGCCACTGTTTGCAACACGGGGGCTTGGTTACACATGTGTTAGTCAGACATGAGGCATGCGCATATGGCTTGCTTGGAAACTAACTCTAAAGGAATTCCAAAGAGTTTCCAAATTTGTTTTGAGTGATGGCAAAGCTGTTGAAATAAATATGATCAAAAGAATGTATGGGCAGTTGTTTTGGAGTGAACTAAATTCTAGACACAAATCTAACACTTCCTAGGGCTGAGTCATTGGAAGGTTCATTTAACCTCCCTGTGCCTCTGTTTTCCCATGTGTAACATTAGAAACAATACCTACTTCATAAGTTTTATTTTCTGAAGTTTAAATGAGATAACATTACAACATCCATTATATTGATGAGAATACTGCAATTTGAGGAGAAGCAGTGACGTCCCCTCAAGACCACAAAGCCAGGAGGCTGACGGTCCAGTTGTTTCAAGTCTGCAAAGAGAGGAGGCCTGGGCAACTAGTCCTCAAAGGGAAGCTTTGACTGGTAAGCTGAAATGAGAGATTAACGTTGCTTTTGAGACCAATTTGTCAAGAAAATGGGGTGGCCAGCACTCCACTTTAAGGTGTGTATGTGCATATGGTTGGATGACTGTGTTTCGGGATTTAGAATGAGTTGGCCAGGAGGTCATCGCAGCGGAGAGCATGGGAAAGCCCGCCACTGGCACGAGGGCAGGTGTGCCCATCCGAGCCTTCGCTAGATGGCAAATCCCAGGAGGACAAGGATGGACCTGTTCCATTTGCCATCTTCAAAGTTCCCAGTGGGGTATGCCAGCAACTTTTATGATGCGTAGACAGAAGAATAAAAAAATAATCCAAGTCTGAATGGGAAAATGAATGAATGAAGCCATAAGGGAATCCAGTAGTTAGCAGTCAGCAGCTCTCTAGAGAATCACAGGGAGAACTTCTGAAAAGATCCGAGGCGTGGACTCCATCCCAGGCCAATACAAGCAAATATCTGAGCATGAGGCTTGAGCAGGACAATGTTCAAGAGTACTTCAGGTGAGTCTGATACCCAGGAAGGAGTGAGAGCCACTGAGCTAGTTCTATCCGCTAACTGTACAGATGGAAACACTCAGGATTCACCAGCAGGCATGTGTTGCTCATGGATTTGATGGGAATCAATGGTGCTCCTGGAGTTAGGGGCTTTGCGTGTGTGTGTGTGTGTGTGCGTGCGTGTAAACTTATCCCATGATTTCTTAAGCTGCAGCTTCTTTACGTATACACGTGAGCCTTCTGCTCCCTGAAAGTCTTTTTCCATTGGTTCTCTTTCTGTGTGTCTCCATCCCAGGCAAGCCTTTTTTCTAGGCTTTCCTCCTTGTAGAAGCATCCAGGGATCTCTTGCACCCACAGCCTGCATGCCATCCTCCACTCTGTGCTCCTCAAGTCCTCTGGGTTCTCCGAAGCCAGCAGGTCGCAACATCTTCCTCTTAGAATCCCTATGCTTGTGTCCTCCATTATATTGTGAGCTCACAAGGACAGAAGGTATGTCTTTGTTAGCTGCTTGTCTCCAGGGCTTGACACATGGGCTCAGTTAATAGACGATGAATAAGCATGGGCCAGTTGCTTTATGTATACTGTATTTTTCAGACTATTAGATGCACATTTCCCCCCAAATTTGGGAGGAAAATGGGGGTGCATCTTACAGTCCGAATGTAGCTTACCTGGCTGTTTACATTTACATTGGTGAAATATTATGTTATTTATGTTATTAAATATTTTACCACATTTTTTGCTTCAAAAATTTTTTTCCTATTTTCCTCCTCTAAAACCTAGATGTGTCTTATGGTCCAGTGTGTCTTATAGTCTGAAAAATATGGTACATATATATGTAATTTGTATATACATATACATATCTGCATGAGTAAATGTCATTTGTATAGGACTTATTTAAAACTTATCATTTTGAATGTACATATGATTGAGTGTAAATGAGATCACTTAATTTAATTTGACAGAATTTATTGCGCACCTATGAAATCTAAGGCACTTGGTAAAAACAGGACTTTTACAGGGCATGGGACACAGTCTCTGATCTCACTGGAGCACATAGGCTAGTGGGTGAGGATAGCTCACTAATTAGAACACAGTTTACTCTTCAAAGTGTGGAAACAGTGGGGACGGATCAACACGCAAAGCTTTGAGGGAGCAAAAATAGCTGAAAGCACGAAGTGAATGAAATATTAATTTAGTGGTTCCTAAACTTTCTTGGAGGACTCCTTGGAAATCTTGATGTCTATGGATACTCTTCCCAGAAGTGCCACACCACTGGCAAGTTCATTAAGGATTGTCCATGGCCCTTTGGCCACCCCTGGATGCAAGATACTGCGCTTGATCCTGGATTCTACCTCAGTGGGGTTCACTGACATTCCACCATTAAGATTTATGTGCCATCTGCTGAGCCGGCGCTTTCCCATTCAATACAGATTAGCAACCCAGACACTAAACCCACTTCTAGGCTTCTTACCTCCATCTCACTGGGCTGAGAAGGTTCATTTACAGCAGAAACACCACCATGTGCACACCCAAGGGCGTTTGCTGGTGGTGTGGACGTGGTAGGGCACACGATCTGGAGAAGGAAACCTGGGCTCATGGATGGCCAGGTCAGAGTTCAGCCATGACACTGACCACTGAAAGCAATGCATTCTCACTCTTGTGATACGTCCTGTTGCTTCCTCATCAGGCTTCTCCAGGTGAATAGATTTCCCGGTGAGCAAAACACGGAGCCCCTTCCTCCTGGACTGTTATTCTTCATCGCCTTGGTGGAAGCAACTCCTGGGACATTTCAACCTAACTGCTTTTTCCCTAACAGTGCTTAAAATAGTGGTTTTCAAACGTTGCAGCCTCACTTCACACTCTTAAAAATTGCTGAGGACTTGCCCAGGTAGCTCAGTTGGTTAGAGCATCATCCCATTACGCCAAAGCTGTGGGTTCAATCCCCAATCAGGGCACATACAAGAATCATCCAATGAATGCATAAATAAGTGGAACAACAAATCAATGTTCTTTCTTCTCTCTCTCTCCTTTCCTCTCTCTCTCTGAATTCAGTAAAAAGAAACAAAATGTGTTGAGAACTCAAATAGCTTTGATCACGCAGGTGGTATCTATCAGTATTGATCATATTAGAAATAAAAACAGATGTATTGAATATACACTTATTAACTTATTTTAAAATAATAGTGCAAGTACATTGCTTGATAATAGAATTACAATGTTTATAATAAAAAGTAATGAAGTTTCCCACCCAAAAATGTCACTGAGAAAAGTGACATTATTTCACATTTTTGTAAACCTTTTTAATGTCTGGGGGCAGCTGGACCATCACGTTTGCTTCTGAATTTGAGACATTGTGACAGATTGTTTTGATGGAAGTATATGAAGAAAATCTAGCCTCACGTGTTCGTGTCATTGGAAATGGGAGGAGTCTTTTATAGCTTTTCTGACAATTTGAGATTTTCTTCTTTGCTTCTAAACTAAAACTCATCAAGGGATAGTTCTTAAGGATTACTGGCACTTTGGAATCTAAAATAATATCAATGAACTTTTCATGTTCTGTTATATTGAAATCTACTGGTCTATCTTGAATTTTAGGTGTAATTTTTGATGGAGTCACACATGGCTTTGCAACATCATAGATGTTTGATCTGGAAAATACTAGTTCTCTGACTCATGCCAGTGATCTAAATACTGATAAATATTTTTATGCATTACTAAAAAAGGTCACCTTCATTAATACCACTACTAATCTCATCAGAAAAGTCTTTAATTTTGGGAAGGAATCAGGGTCATGAAAGCAGACAGAAGTCTCCCAAAGTTCTAATATTAACTTGAAAGCTCTTATTTCATTATTGCCAACAAATCCACCTGCAATCAGTTATATTTGTTCAAGTGAAAACTTAAGCTCGCTTCATTCATTTAAAGAAAAAATGTCTGCCAAAACCCAAGATCTGAAAAAACCCTAGTTTGTCTGTAAGTTGTTGCTTCAAATAAACACTAGAAAACACTAGTTTAGCTCACAACTCGAATAATCACACACACACACACACACACACACACACACAAATGCTTTTGCTCAGGGCTATCATCACACTTCAGTACAAAGCAGAGGTGCTTTATACATATTCCCTATGTTGTCAGAATAGTATCAAGACCATGCTTGGTGGAACAATAGCCCCTCAAAATGTCCCTGTTCTACTCTCCAGATGCTGAGAATGTTACCTTCCTCGCAAAAGGAACTTTGCAGGTGTGATACAGCTGAGGATCTGCAGATGAGAAGCTTCTCCTGGATTATGTGGGAGGGCCCAGCCTGGATGCATGGGTCACTTAAGTGGAGAACTTCTCCCAGCTGAATTGAGAGACGGAGAGGTGACTGTGAAAGACAGACACAGAGAG
Source organism: Micronycteris hirsuta (assembly GCA_004026765.1). Taxonomy (NCBI): domain Eukaryota; kingdom Metazoa; phylum Chordata; class Mammalia; order Chiroptera; family Phyllostomidae; genus Micronycteris; species Micronycteris hirsuta. Next base: position 102,043 of record PVJI01001176.1, on the reverse strand, counting down.
ACGCAATGCGGCTGACTTTGAACATGGAAGAAGGAGCCATGACCTAAGGATGTGCAGGTAGCCTCTAAAGCTGACAAAAGCCAGGAATTGGACCCTCCCATAGTTGCCAGGCAAACACACACCCCTGCTGACGCCTTGATTAACACTTCCTGTCAGATTTTTGACCTCCAGAATTATAAGATGAATAAATAAGTGAGTGTGGTTTTAAGCCACTGCGGTTATTTGTATAGTGGTAGTAGAAAACTAATACAGACCTGTACTCCCACATGAAGACACAATAGCATTAATGTTTTTTAAAGCTTCATGAGGGACATTCTTAAATAAGCTACGAAGTGAGGATGATGACCCCCAATGCCCTCTGGTGCCGCTGTCTTGATGCGAGCTGAGATGACAGTGGTTTTGCCCGCCATTGCTTTGCATCACCACAGCAAATGTTAATACAGTGAAAAAAAAAAAGCATATATTGGGATTATTATCCCCCAAAAGGTCTTGATATCACAAACCTGAAGAAAGTCTCAAGGACCCCCAGGATCTGTAGGCTACACACAAGGATCACTGGTTTTAGTTGCGCTGTCAGTTCTCGAAGCGTCCTCCAAATTTTTGTCTGTCCCCCACCATGTTCAATTTATGAACTACCCCCCACATTAAACTAGATGTTTATGGCTTTCAGTGAAGCTAAGGTGAGGTGGAAGTTTGGGGATCTTCAATCTCACTTTTTGATTTTCCTTCCATTACCTTCATAGAAGTCAACTTTATTTCTGGAACATTCTTGATGCAGCCTTGGAGTTTGACACAACAGTAATATTCTGTACATAAGCATTTTTCGTGGCTATAGTTTGGTTTCTCAGTATCTATTATATTTCAGTATTTTTTGATTTAAGTAAAATGAAAAGAGAAGTACAGGCACCCATTTGCATCAATACACATTTCCATCCATTTCAATCCAGTTATGCCCTTGCTTTTTCTTCTCAGAGATTAAATTGATGAAGTTTTTCATGTGGGCAAACTTCTTAGGGGAGTAAAAGCCAACCATCCAAACTGGAACACTTGGAACTAAAAATGTATGCTGTGGGCTTTCAGAACCTGAAAGTGTGCATTTAAAATGTTTTTAAGAGCTCTCGTTAAAAGACAGGCTCTTTTTGATTGATTGGTTTCAAGAAACATCTGCCAGTGAACCAATTCAGCAACAGTTGAAAGTGAAAAGCCATAGAAATGATGGCACTAAGGGAACCCCAGCCCTCGCTGTGAGGACATCGGGAGAGAACGTGGCATCTCAGCAACCCACTGGATAGCATTGAACCGGAATAAATAGACCCTGCATGTCTGTTTCCAAGGCAAAGGCCATATGATTTAGTTGAAGAAGAAACAAACAAACAAACAAACAAGCAGAAACAAAAGCATTTAGCTTAAGGTTCACGCTTCAGAGAATTAGGACCTTGGTCCACATACAGAATCTCTCTAAAGTGTGGCTCTCTCCCGGGCCTGCCATGTGGAACGACTTTATTAACCACGCCGATGTCTTCTAAAGAGGGCTGATCATGGAAACTGGTGAGCTCTTGGCTTCCAAAGGATTCTTCAGAAGGTGTGGGTAGAGCAGTACCACAAGGAGGCAGTGAAAAGGCTGAGTCGCCCTTTGCAAAGGAGGCTGGGCCAGTTGGGACTCCCAAGGAGAAAACGCAAACAGAAGGAGACAGGGGCCATCCAAGCAAGTCACGAGGGAAGCACAGGGAAAATCATGCATCTGAGGCTGTAGCAAACAGGAGGGGAGTTTTGGCAAATAGACGAGTTGGGTGGAATTTTTTAAGTGTATCGTTGGGTCTGAACATTCAGCAAAACCCACTGTTCTCATATATTCCTTTCATTCAGGGGACAGAAATGGGTTTTGGGGTTCTGCTTCAAAACTGCCATGTACAATCAGGAGCAGCTGAGAGAAGGACACATGGAAGTCACCGCTAGGCACCTGTGTGAACAAACCTGTTGCGTCTCAGGCATGGGGCACGCTTCCTGAATTGGGATCAGTGAGGTTCGTCTGAACACGAGGAGGTCAGGCCAGTTCTCGTGATTAGAGGCCAGGGTGGGCGCAGAGGTAGCTCGGCTCTGCGCCTCTCTGTGGCTGCGCCACGCCGGGCCTCACCAGCAGGTCAGACCGCCCTCGTACCTGCACCCCCGAGCCTGCCAGTGGGAAAAGTGGGAGAGAAAGACCCTTTCTTTCCATTCTTCTGGTGTGTAAATAAAACCACATGAATAACGATTCCACTTCTCAAGTGTTTATTATCCACCAGGCCCTATTCCAGACACATTACAATCCTTTCCTCTCGCAGCAATTCTGTTGTACAAATGAGGCAAATTATGTGCTTAAAGATCTCAAGACCAGTTAACTGTTTCTAGTGCATGTTTTGCCTACAGTTTCCTGACAATGTGCACTGTCGTGGAAACCCTCCTATTTGGGAGAACCAAAGTATTGCTCAAGTGGTGGAAGGGTATCGAAGAGCACGCGGCTCAGCTGCTCCCTTCCAGCGTGGAAGCCCCACCGCTGCTCCACACCGGCCCCCCACCCCCGCCAGGCCTTTGCTGCTGCCGAGGCCGTGCTGGTACAGTGCGCTGGAAGTGCTTCATAGATAAGCTCATAATGAGAATCTCAAGTCCTAATTGCTATGGCACAGGGAGAGGACTCTAAGTGGCTGAGACTTTCTGGTTATTCACCCAACGCCTTTTCTCTGCTTTCCAAACAGACAAGTTTGCTACAGTCCTGAACCTCCCTTGTGGGTGGATGTCGTCCCTGTAACTGGATAACTGGATTTGGGACAATGGGGTGTGGGCTGAAGGCCAGACTGGCCCTCACGAACTGCCCATGAGATGCTTTTCCTTTTTAGAGCAATCTTGGAAGCCACATATTACCCGCGCCCTCCCCTCCCCCTGCCACAGCCCCACAATCTCTGTCTCCATGGGTCACAAGGACAGCGAGTGAGGTAGGGTCATGTAGAGGAGACCTGTGACCCAGCTCGGTCACATCGCCAGGCCTGTTTTGCTCACGGCTGAGTTCCTCCCTCACTAGAACAATGCCTAGTGCCTCATCAGCACAGGATGCTAAATAAATAGGTGGGAGAAAGCACGTGGGGATGGAGTGCACTTATGAGGAGCCAAAACAATAGGGAAGTTCATGAGCAGCCTCTCCGTACAGTTCTTCTGTTGACAACTTGGTAACAGCGTGAAAACAAATTAAGCCAAAGAAATACCTCCCCTGAGAGGCTCCGTGGCTCTCCCCATCTAGGTGTAGTTGCCATTAAGGCAAATTATTGCCTCTCACATATTTTTAGCTCAATGCCCATTTCCGTCTGCATTTGCCTTAGAGGTACATGTTTTCAACTAAGTAATAGGACATACAAATTAAATGCAATTTCACATTTAAACCTGTACAAGTGTCACTTGCCAAGTCCCCCCTGAAAGTCCCGGGGGGCTGCCCATAGCATTGTTGGAAAGTATATTACTGTACTTGGTTCCCATTATTTAGTCCAAGAGATTCTTATTAAAATAAAAGCTGGCAATAAGGTTCATATTTTATATTCTGCACAGCCACGGCGAGTATCTGGGTCCTCACCAACAGATTCAGTTCTCCTATCTTTCTTCTCATTTGTGCTATTTTTTATTTTATTGTGCACACACAGACACGCATGTACAAAAGCCCACGCGGGACATTTCAAGATGAAAAGGTAGGATGCTTTATAAGTATTTGAAGTATTGAGAACAGTTCTAGAGAAAGGTTGGCACATTCAGGAGTTCAGACTCCTGCTGGACGCCGAGCCCCCAGTGCTGGGGCCGCACCCTTGACCTCGGCACTAGCCTGAGTACCGAGCTGGACACGAGGGGTCCTCAGCAGTTGACGTTGTTCCTTGAGACAATTTCCTCTTGCCTTCTTGCTTTTCTCCTGCTCCCGCCTCCTGAGAGCCAGGCAGGCCCCTCCGCCTCTGGTTCCGGTTATCAGAGACTGTAGGTTCATCTCCCATTTCCCTGGGTACGACCAGGACCGACTTGACTCAGGTGACTGGGCCACAAGCCCCTTCTGGGAGGGCCTGGGCTCCCTCATGTCTGCTTCCCCAGTAACAGCGCAGGGAGGGCAGAGCAGGCGCGCAGCAAAGGAGCTGTTGCTGGGCCCCGCTCGGATCTAGGAGCTCTCTGACGGGCCTGCACCCTGGCTTTTGTCACCACCGATTCTTCCTCCTCCCTCCCTCCTCCCCCATCACAAAGGCCCCGCCCACAGCCCCTGGACACTCAGGTGGTATTCTCTGTGCTTGCTGATGTACCTACCTCTCCTCATCTGGTATCTAACTCCGAAATTCACCTCATTTTAAATTTTCTTCCAAACAAACATTGCAAGAAGACTTTGGCCCTTTAAAAAATGGAGATTTGAATGACTCACCAATGCAATATGTTGCTTTAGATAAATCACTTAACATCTTCAGTCTATTTCTCATCTGGAAAATGAAGGGACTAGATTAAGTCACAGAACTTGTCTCTTTCATGTCCTTGAGTCTCTATTTATGATCCCATGAGGATCAGGGGCTGTATACTATTAAAGCAAAACTAAATTAAAATAGCAATCTTTATGTACTTTCTCGGTGACCCCTCTGCTTGTATGGTGTAATATCGCCATGCCATATTTGGATGGAGCCCTTAGGATCGTAAACTGATTTCCTTGGGCAGGGTCTGCTTTCCAGCTGGAGAAGATGCGCCACAGTCTTGGAAAGCAAAGCATCCGCTCGCTGCACCGCTGGGGCAAAAACCTTTACGGGGAGATCGGAAGCCACGGGGTTCCAGGTTTACCAGGCAATGTGGCCAGAGCATAATGATTTCAAAGGGAAATGGTGAAAACCACCCATGCGTTCATTTCTTCGTTCAAAATGCTTGCTGGAAGTCCGCTCTGTGGTGGGATGTTTGTGCCACCAAGCTCAGGCTAGGCCCTAGAACATTCTGAGAACAGAGCAAACGGCCTGACATGCAGGCCTCCCCCAGCCTCTGGAGTGTGCGTGTGGGAGGGGCAACGGGTGCTCTTTCACCTTCTTCCCTCTGTGTTCACAACCTTTTATATACACGCCCAGGTTGGGGGGCCAGTGATGAGGCACCCTGCCTTCCCTAAGCATTTTCTATGTCATGGCACAGTTTTCGTCGTGATCATTTCACACGACCAGAATTTCATTGTTGGTTCTGGGATTGGCTTAGATTTTCCTTATTCCCTTTGTTTTATCACAAATAAGGTGTCCATGAAAATTGTTGTGAACTTAACTTTTGTCTTTAGATTATTTTCTTTGAGCAGAGCTTCCAAAATATTAATACATGGAAGCCGGGTTTTTTTCCCTATTTGACTATGTATCAACTTTAGGTGATATTAACAGATGCTTCTCCATAGAAAACAAAATCAATCGTCTGGAGCTTTCTCAATGCTTCTTCTTCCACAAGTTGCTGTCCCGCACACTAATTTGTACTCTGCCCAGGGGTCGCACTCTGCTCCGTCCTCCTGGTCCTCCGCTGTGCGGTGGGAGTTCCTCATTCAAACAGGTCCAGGGCTCGCTTCCCGTGGTTGGATTTATGTCTCCTCTCTCCTAAATGCATTATGTTGACTTCTTTTTGGCCTCAGTGGGTTTCATCCTGAGTTTCGCAGAGGCACCCACCAGTCCTACTTGCCCTAAAGGTTTCCACGTTTGAGAATGTTTGATACATTTTATGCTATGCTTACATCTATAACCTATAGTAACTAGTGTGAACCACGACTGGGTTCTAATGAACAAACATTGTTTGGAGATAATAAAGAAGACGATGGCAGGTCCGATGTGGAGGTCAAGATCTCAGACTTGGGGGGCAGGGGCATCGCCCTCGAACCCTGGCTGCGCCACTGTACTGGCAGCGGGGTCATGGGCATTAAATCGAACACCTCTGAGCCTTCGAGTCCGCACCCGGAGAATGGAGCTGACCTGGCGTCTGGCTTGGAAAGGCGGCCGTGAGCATCAGATGGGAAAATGCACAGACAGCACTCGGTGTTGGTGCGTGGTGAGCAGGCAGCGATGATGGTAATAACTCCTCCTGTTTCCAAACGCATTAGGTTTGCAGTGCCATCCAGTATCAGTAGTCGGCTAGCAGTATTGTCACCATCCAATTCAAAGGGCACTTCCGTGTGCCCAGCAGGAGACCGGGGGCTGGGGGTTCAAAGGAAAATAAGAAAAGAACTCTGCCCCTTGCCCCTGGGAGTTTATGATTCAGAAAAGATAAAATATTAAGTTTGTCCATTTCAGGACAGGGGCACAAGAGTCATATTAACTGTCACCTTTTGGTTTGTTGTGCCTTTGACTGTGTAGTTTTCTTATTCTGGTGAAAAAAAAGGAAATTAATAGCTATGTGGTCCCTAGTGGTGACATTATCCTGTCTCTCAACACAACGGCACGTGGATAAGCTTGGAACTGGGCAACGGCCGAGGGCTTAGAGCTGATGCTCCTGCAGAAACAGGAGCAAACGCCAGCGTGAAAACGAACACTTCCTGAACAACACGGCCACCTCGGAGACACGGAGCACTCCCTGTGGGACCTGGGAGAGAGCAGGTAGCATGTCCCATCAGGAGAGTGAGGAAAGGGCTGGACTTCGGGGGGTTCCAAAGGAGCAGTTTGAGCCCAGTCACGAGGGAGATGGTGAGAGAGGGACTCAAAGGAGTCCCATCACCTGGAAGCTTTAAGGGGCCTTCTTGGTACTTGAAATTAGGTCGTCAGTCCCGAGATGAACTGGGAGCCTGCTGTACCAGCAGGGTTGTGTGGTCCTGGGCATCTCTTCCTTCCACCTGAAAGGTCTAGGGACTCACAGGTGAGCACCCAGGGAACGGGAATCATCTGGATGGGCTCTCACCTCCTGAAGAACATGTTTCACTCTCCAGGAGGAGTGCCAACGTGGGCCTTTGGGGCAGGACAGTCCTGCTGGTAGTTTCATCTCATTTCCAGAAGTTCTGGAACTACATTTCTTAACCTGCTGCTCAAGGCTCGCAAGGGGCCTTGATGGCGTCCTTGGGGCCTTGCAGCCCCAAACATGAGGCGCAACCCACGTCCCAAGTCAGCGCGTGAGTTTGACCATTGTCCTGTGAGGGGCGCTGGTTCCCACTTGCACCTTGAGAAGGCACACGTGCCAACCTCTGCATCTTGTGGGACGGTGTCGGAGGCCTGGGTGATGGAAGCAAGTGGAGACAAGAGGTACAGCTTTCTCTTTTCACACCACGGACGGGCCAGGGGCTCCACGAGAAGTTAGCAACGTGCCTAAAGCGGTTAGAGGTGGAGAGTGTCTGCCAGACACAAAGGGGCAGCGGAAGGTCCAGCTGACTCTGTGGTTGGTTGGTTTCAATGATCAATGTGGGAGCACACATCCATGAAATGCCATGTCAATGACTCATGCATCTCATGAGGCATATCAGAAATCTAGAAATCATTCTCGAAACTCTTTTCCTTAGCTGTTCTTGCCCACTTCCATCACTTTCCTACTTCTTTCGGTTTCACGCACGTGTGCAGGTTGTGGTAGACCAGGCTACACTTGTCTCCACAAAGCCGACAGTGACGTTATCCATCTGCACTGAGTTTTCCCACCTGGGCACCTCACTCTACAGTCTATAATCCACACATACATGATCACTTCAAACCTCTCTGGAGATTCCCCTTCGTGAGACTTGAGGTCTTGTTTGACCTGGCCACCTCCCACCTTTCTAGCCTCATGTGGCTCTGCTCTCCCTGTCCCTCCTCCTTCTCCAGTTAGCTGGCTTTCTTTCAGTTCTTTGAGTTGAATGTGTGCCTGCTCATTTCAGGACCTTACACTCTGGTGTTCCCTCTGGCCCAGGCGCTTGACCCACCTGTTCTCTAGTTCGCCGTGCAAACTCCCATTCATGCCAACATCTCAGCTGGACCACTATTTCTTCAAAGGGTCACAGTCAGACTGGATCAGGTGTCAGAAGACTTTCAAGGCAAAGCCCAGAGCTCCGTCCAGCTCTCAGCACAATGTGTTCTTGGGAATGTGTGTGATTCGTGCGTCAGCGCCTGTTCCCTCCTCCGGGCAGTGAGCCTCCTGATGCTGGAGACTGTGTCCGCCTTGTCCACGGTGGCATTGCCACCTCCCAGCTCAGAGCCTGGCAAACAGGGGCCGTTTGGTGACGGTGGGTTGAAGAAAAGCAAGAATAATGGAAGTACACGGATACTTAAGGCTTTGGCTTACTGAATCCCAGGATCTAGCATCACTTTTCAACATAATTCTAAAACTAGCTGACATTCTTAAATTCAGCAGGATGACTATACCAGACCCCTGGGGTTGACCTGGGGAGACTGGGAATGATGGATTCGTTTCAAGAAAAGACAAGCTAAGAGCAGAGTCAAGGGAGGCAAAGGAGCCCTTGATGGGCGGCTCAGTCACTCTGTCTAATTATCCTGGGACCTTGACCAGAGCTAGTGTCGTGCTGCCCCACGATCGCCTCTTTCCACGCTTGCCTTCCCCGTCAGGCTGGCGATTCCATGGGGCCAGAGCTGTGTGGCACGGATCTCTGTGGGTCCAAAACTTTGTCCAGAGCCTGGTACACAATGAGTGGTCAATAGATATTTTGCATGCCAAGGACTGAGTACACGAATGAATGAACACCAAGTAACACTGAGCATTAGTTGGGGGTCCTTTACGCATCTATTTCTAATTTGAAGTGAGGCTACAAACTGCAAAGCTGTGTGGACATAGCCTCAATGCTGAGCCTGTAAACCCTCCCCTGTAATCAACAAAGCCCTGTAGATGAAATATCATACCCCAACAATAGTACAGATGGCATAATATTAGCATATTTAAATCATTAGCATATTAGCTAATTTTAAATATTAGCATATTTAAAATATCCACTTCCGTGGGGGTGTGTGTATATATATATATATATATATATATATATATATATATATATATATATATATCTGTAATGCTACCTCACATCATCTTACAAGTTCAGAGCCACTCTCTTTGCTGCCAGTGCCTCTCCTTTAGATGCTGTCCTTGAAACGAAGGCACAATCAAGGTGCTTGATAAAACCAAATGCTTCACTGATCTAAACAAAAGGCAGTTTGACGACGTCTGGTGGCATCCAGGGAGGGGGAGTGTCCATGGAGAGACATGTCACATTCTTCCCTCTACTTTTTAAATTTTCTTTCTTGCTGGGAGAGCTGAGAACCGTATGTTGGTGAAGCGGAAGTTATTTCTTGGCAGATTTTTTTTTTCCCAAGGACCAGGGTCAGGAAGAATCCACCCCAAGGGTAGTTGGAGGGAAGAAAAATAACAAGGCGCACGAGCGTCTGGGGAGCACAACATCGCTCACATCGTCTGTAATCATCAGCGCGTGGCTTGGCTGTCTCAGTAATTTACATAACGCCATCCTGACACCCCACTCCGGTTATCCATCACACGGCCCCGGAGCACGCGTGCGCGCTCTCTCCCCCTCGTCTCTTCCCTCCCAGCTCACCCTCTGGCATGTTTATACCTTGAGTCCCCCCTCCTCTCGCTGTGCTTATTTTTATGGGGCTGAGCAAGAAGGTGAAGAAGAAGCAAAAGATGGATTTCACATCATTTCTGTCCTAGTTCAACCCCCAGACATCTGGGAAATGGCGAAGCACCAAGTCAGTGAAGACGGGAGACATGCAGACAAGAGCTCGCTTTTTGTGTAATAGCTAGTATCGCTGGGGTGGGGGGAAGGGAGTTACTTTAATAAATTTATACATGAGCACTCTGGGGGAAATGAGGTCTTCAGTTTATACATTGTTTTGGACATAAATCAGTTTATACTTTGCATTGAACATAAATTTGCAAATAGAGAAAAATTGGACACTGAGTATTCAATTCATCTTTCGGTATAATTCAAAGGGTCCATAAATAAATAAATCTAAGATTCACATGAACCCAGAACTATGATCAAGGCACAGGGCTGATACTTTTCTGAGAATGTTTCAGTTGGTTGTATTTATATGATTAGGCCACAAGAAAATGGAAAAGCAATCGCAAAATCAATAGTTTTCTTTTCCCTTCACTCTCCACTTTAGGAAAAAATAAAGGCTGAAAAATTATATAAAAATACATAGAAAACCTGTTGCATAGAATATATACTTTGTGGTCTTATTAATATACATTGAAAGTTATTATGACATGTTTGACAAAGACTAAAGAATGTCAAGGTCAGTATGGATGGAATGTTACAACATAGCATTTATGAGTCTGATTTTTAAAGAAGAAAATGATTTAATTGAATTGATTTTAATGGTTTTTCACGAACTTTATTCTTTCTTTCTTTTTATTTTACATGCCTGTTCTACCCGGCCACTCTTCCTTGAGTTCTTTTCTCTTTTGTTTTATTCTAGAATAGACAGTGTCAGTGAATGGGGTGCAGAGATAAGCAGTACAGACTTTCAACAATGGTGTCCTGAAAGGCAGCCCCAACATTGTAGCTCTGCTTGTAGAACTTTAAAAAAAGAAATCCTGATGCTTAGACCCCCACAAAAACAAAGGGAATTGCAGTGTTCAAATGCATGGCAGCTCCTGAGGTCCTTCATATTCAAACAGCACACTCTCTGATGCTCTCCTTTCTTCCCCATTGAAAGGTTCCCTGTGCCCTTCTGGAATTTTTTAGAATCCTTTCTGTTCATGGTATGATGCTTGTAAAGCAGTCTCTGATATTTTTTTAAATGTAAAAAGATAAATCATTAACAGGAAGGTCCTTCACAGGGACTTACTGGCACCAGGTAATGTGCTAAGAATTTCATTTGTAGTATTTCTACATGGTAGGAGCTATTATCCTCCCCATTATACAGATGAGTAAATTAAGGCTTGGGGGCAGTAGCTTGCCCAAGGTCACACATCCAGGAAGATGAAGGGTAAGGGTTGTAAGCCAGAAAATAGGAAGACAAGATACTTTAGTCTCTGGGATCTGGCTAGAAGTTACTTTCAATAGTTAAATATCAATGGGACATGAAAAGCCTTTGGGAGTAAATTTATCTGAGGTCAGTCAATGGACTAGCTTGGGAGCTTTCTGGGGTCAGGGTGAAATTTACATCCTTTGTGTATCCCAGTGCCTGGGACCAGGTTTGCTTAACCTCACAGAACTCAGTGACTCCTGCCCTAATGGCCGAGATTCCTACTAATGGGCAGGCTGGGCAGGGAGGGTGACACAGGTAGGCTTCCTGCAGGGACGTCGGGTGGTGCCCAGCCCACCAGCTCTGTTGACCTGGCACATGGCTGTGTGTGTTGCTGGGAACAAATCAACCTATTTCTCCCCTGCAGCCTTTTGGGATAATGATGGGAGCAAACCCAGTCACCTGGTTCTGAAACTCACAAGCCAACATGGCCACTTCTGCAAGAGACACGCCAGGGACTGTGGTTCAGTTGTCGTCCTCTTGGTGTGTTGAACTCAGATGCTAGTGTCTCTGTCTCTGCCACGGGTCTGGACCCTCCTATGGGTAGAGTGTGTGTCTTGGTCCACCCAGCATCTCCCTGCTGAGCAGAGTGTCTGCACAGAGCAGGTGCTGAGGCTGCAGACCGGGCTGGCCAGGGGAGCAAGGCAGGCTGACCCTTCACCATGTAGCTCAGAATCTAGCACAGAGCTTGCAAGGCACATGGCCGGACACAATGGTTACTTGTGGAATCGGTGGGTGGATGAGCAGAGGTATGGAGTGTGTTCACATTTCCCAGTGCGACTTCACCTGCAGAGTTCCTACTGGGCAGGTCTCTCAAGAGTTGCCTCTGGAAACAACTGCCTGGCCCCCCAAAGAAGGGTGGTTTCTAGGCTCTTTCTCCTCGCCTTCTCCGGGGGCAGGGCTGTGCACTCCAGATGACGGACATCCCAGACGAAACACAGAGTTTGCCATTATGAGCTAACTGTAAAGGCCAGAAGAACCACAGCCAAGAAGAAGGAAATTTTTCACAGAAAGCCCCTGTGTACTGACTCAATAGAAACCTCTCAGGCTCCATCTTTTTCTCTAGAAATTTCTGTCACCCTGACGTCAATCCACGTCCTCCTGTTATCATCTCACCTAGCATCCTGTGTCCTTTTGCGTGCCACTGTCTCCCTGATTTGACTTTTATACATGTGTCTGTTTACTCTCATTTATTCATGCAGCAAGTACTTCTTGAGTTTTGTGACAGGCATCCTGTGAGATGCGAGGCAGGAGTCTGAATACTACCCACTGTCCCGAGTAGAAGGAAATGCATATGGGATCAGGGACTATGATGATGCTTCATTCATTGCTGCATCCTTCCTGGCACTGGCTGCCTGGTCAGTCCTCGACGCATGTTTTGCTGGAGGAGCACATGACCCAGGCCCAGTGCTGGACACTGGGGACCAGACATGGTTCAGAAACGGCTCCTGCCTTGTCCTAAAGGGGCTCGCACTCTGCAGTAACACCTCTACCCGAACCACAGCACGCAGGGTCAATGCAGAGACGTGCCATCGACATGTAGCTGCTGATGTTGATGAATGTGCCCCCCGCCCAGCGCCAGGGCGTCCCTGGGATCAGTCAGCCTCCTCTCTGAATTCCCACAGCCCCTCCCGGGGGCGCTGCCCCTGTAGGCCCCTGGTGCGTGCCGGGGAATTTGACAACTGAATGGAGCCTGGCAGTCCACTCCACGCCACAGCCCCCAGGGCTGAAGGTGAGCATGCTGACCGAAGAGAGAGACATGGCAGCAGAACAAGAGTGAAGTTGCCACATGTCAGTTCTCAGTCTGCACCAGGCCCAAGCTGAACACTTTCAGGCGTGTCAAGACGTGTCATTTAATACTGATGGTGCGCTGAGGGGCTACGGTCATATGTCCTCTTTAGGATCAGACACTTGCCCCAGTCAAGGCGCGGTTGCCAGTGTTACACAGACACAGGGTGGCAGATCCATGACCTGAATGACGTGAAGACATCAGTCCGCCGTATGAACACTGATGGGTCATTACACCAGGGCGACTCGCTGTTGTCCAGTCTCCTTCCCGGTCAGGGCCCATCCAAGTCTCACTGCTTATAAGGGTTTCAGCATCTGTCCCATGTCTTCATCTATACATAGTATCTACAGGATGCTTTTTAAATCTGTTCACGATTGTGTGGCATTTGCTACAGAACTCCTAGCTCCCTGCTGAAATGTTCATGGTCTAATTGTGCACTGAATACACTATCTCTTCTTTCCTAATAAATCAACGATGCGGGGCAGGATCGACTGGCATTTCCATGCAGGAAAGAACCCTCATCAGGCAACTCATCCTGTGCTTCCATCAGGGACGTTGTACTGGATACCGTCACCCCTTGATTAAACTGCACTGAAAGCACTTGCCCCTCCTCCTCTGCAACATGCACACCCAAAAGGCGGGGAAAACCCAGGAAGAAGGAAAGAAAGCTGGAACTCATTGGAGCAGTTGTGGCTTTTGTCTCTGCAGGTCGTGTTCGGGTGTTGTTCTGCAAACTTACAATCTGCAAATCTAGAAAAATTAAAGAGCCCTAGAATTTCCTGTGGCTTCGCTTTGGGTGCCTCCTGTTATGAAGTTACTTGATTAAGATGAGAGTTCATGCTGTAAATTGAATTAGGGCACCAACGTATAGAGTTCATGGTGTCTTTCTGCGGCATGGCGCCTTCTCACTTTCTCCTGTGATAAAGAAAACCATTAGCTCCTGTCACAGCCGCAAAGAAGGAGATCATTTTTATTGAAATAAGAAGGAAATGATAGTGTCAGGCACTGAGTCCGAGAGATAAAATATTACATCTAATAAACATGCCACATATGGGATTCGACAAGGGGTCCTTGAATTACGGAACAACAGACGCTTCAGAAAAACAATAACATTAATATTGAAAAATAATGACTAACACTCCCATCTCACAGAAACCTGCATTTTAATAAACAGAGTGGAAATTCCAGAACCTCAGAGAAAGCCGGTTAATGATCTCCGCATAGGGAACGGCTGGCAGGTGAACCAACGGCATGAGGTTGGTCCAAGACAATTGTGAATTCAGAAAAGAGAGTCAGGAGCCAGACGGAGAGGTAGATGGTACTCAGAGCCCGCAGAGAAGCAAGTGAAGGCAGAGACAGGAGGGTCTGAATGAGGGGGATGAGAAGTTGCTGAAGAGCAGGTGCCTAGTGGCTGACCAGTGACCAGGTGAAGAAGACTGCTGGGTCTGTGTGCAGGGACATGGGGGCGGTGACTGCGGTGACATCAGCAACCATGTCACAGAGAGGGGGGGCGTGCAACTTGGATCCAGTGGGTGGAGGCCCGGGATGCTGCTGAACCTCCTGCAGTGTTGAAGAATTACCTGGCACCAAAGATCAGTAGTGCCACAGTCACGAAATTCTTTTTCCAGGTTCCAGTCCCAAGCCCACATCCATTGCTCTGCGAGAGAGGTTTCCCTTGGTGGTCTTCTCCTTCAGGACCGGCTTCCGGGCCAGGATGCCATGATCCAACCGGGAGCGTACCTGTTTCCTCTCAGGACTAGCTCTTCATGCGGCTCCTCAGTAATTTTTTTAAAAAATATTTTATTTATTTATTTTTAGAGAGAGGGGAAGGGAAGGAGAAAGAGAGGGAGAGAAACAGCAATGTGTGGTTGCCTCTCACATGGCCCTCACTGGGGACCTGGCCCGTAACCCAGGCATGTGTCCCGACTGGGAATCGAACCGGGACCTTTTGGTTCCCAGCCCACGCTCAATCCACTGAGCTACACCAGCCGGGCAGTATTTTTTTTTTTTTTTTTTTAAAGAAGTCGAGTGTGATTATTCGTGATGTCACGAACTGGGGCAATCAATGAGCAATGACGACAGCCGCAGCTAACTGGGTGCCCGTGGGTGACGGCGTTTTTACAGATGACCTTTGATTTATCAGACAGGCCTGCAGTGAAGGTCTCCCTGCCCCGAATTACTGATGGAGACGTCTACAGGAAGGCGTCTAGCTTGCCAGCCCCAGTCCAGGGTTCAGGGCAAGTGTGTCTGACCCCAGCGCCTGGTCTGGGCTAGGCCTGCTCCAGGTCGCTCAGCTCTGGGGGTAAGGACCCTGACGGCTCTGTAATGTGTTGTTGGCGGTGGTGATGGGGCTGCACTGTGCATTCTAGGGTGTCCCCTGGCCTCTGCTCACCAGGTGCCAGGAACACCTCCTGCCCCACCATGGCGACCAAACGTGTCCTTTGACATTGCCAAATATCTGCCTTCCCCCAGAGGAGAACCATTTCCCTAAATAGTATGTGTTTTAGGGTTCCGGCCCTGAAACACTACAGACATCCCACAGGAATAATGAGTAAATTGTTAACTGGATAAAATTAGTCACAATTAAAAGAAAAATAATAAATTCCTTGCTGTCCTCCTCGTGCCCTGCCATTCAAAGCACACCTGCTTCATCTGCAACGAGCACAGACTTGAGGCCGTTGGCCATTGATTACTCGTTTCCAAGAAAACGCAACGGAAAACCCCTCGTGTCAGAGTCAGGCCTCTGCCCGCACTTGGCCTGAGTCTCGGTTTCCTGTCTGGCCTCCCGCCAGGATTGCCTGGTGTAGTTGAATATAGTAACCACAGCCATGCATCCTGAGCACCTACTGTGGGACTGGTTCTGTCTCCCTTTGACCTGCCTCTGACCCCGCCAGGGAGCTGATCTCCTGCAACGTCGGCCAAGAGTGAGGTCTGACTAGAAGCTAAGGACTGGCTCCGGGTTCTGCCTTGCCCGAGGGAACAGAGGATTTGAACCACTGCGGAGGGCAGGGTGGGGGCTCCATCCACAGGTCTACCTCCAACACCCTGATGCCCCTCATATGTTTCCACACATTTTCCCTTTTTCTCTCTAATTAAAAATTTAAATTTTGACCACTGTTGAAACTAAGTGAGGATTTTTATCCAATCTACTCTTGGGTACGTTGAAAGATTTCCATAATAAAAAAATTAAATATTCTTCTTTCTACCTCCCCACAGAAAGTAAAATCACTCATGTCGTGCTTGATGCAACTTGAAGCGCCTACACCCTGTTTTCCTGTCGCCTGGCATTGATTCTCAATCGAAAGGTGTATGTTTTCTTTTTTTTTTTCCCTAGAAAATTTTGTCTTGAAGAGCTTGGTGCATCTCGAGCTTCCCGAAGTGCTTTCTGGAGAGACCCGCCCTCATCCTTGGCGTTTCTGGCCCGTCTGTTGCTGGCCTAGCGGCACCGGCTTGGCACTCGCAGTGTGGCGTTCCGTCCTCCGCACTCTCGATGGCCGTGGTGTCCCCTGCACTGCAGTGACTTCGAGGGATGGATTTCAAAGGAGACTCCCTAACTTGTGGCCATGTACCTTGCTCCCCTGCACATTGTTTAAAGTTTGAGAGAAAGAGCGAAATGGCATGAAGTGGGGAGAGAAGGAGACATCGGCTCCTGACTATTCCACAGTGTGTCTGTAACACAGTTTAGAGTCACCAACGGAGAAGAAGGCAGGGGATGTGCCCTGAGACCTTGCTGAGAGAACGGACCCAAGAAAGTCCCCTACTTTCTCCATCAGAATGAAAGCAGTTACACACGGTTGGTACAGTCAGTTCAAGTTTTGCTATTAATCACATAAGCACAGACCTCATCACCACCAGTTGGCTAAAAATGGACATTTTGAACAGCAACAGTATCTTTCTAATCCAGCAGCTATTTGGAAGATCAGAAAGCATTGTCTGTGTTCAGCTGCTTTGAGAAGACACAGCCTGCCCCACACCTACTTTTCCTCACCCCCTCCTCCTGTCTTTCCCCGCTTTGTCCATAAAGAGTCACCCCCTCTAGGTTGTCTGGGCCATGGTCCCATTGAGAAGACATGTCAGGTTACACAGTCTGTCCCGACGGGGTCTCTGCAAGAACCTACATAGGGTCTTCTCACCAGTGGGTGTGGGTGGGGTGTTGTCTTAGTCCTCTTGGGCTGCTGTTACAAAGCACCACACACAGGGTGACTTCTAAGTGACAGAACTATATTTCTTACAAGCATAGGAGGCTGACATATCAGAGGTCAGTGTGCCCATGTGGTCCAGTTCTGCTGAGGGTCCTCTTCTGGGCTACTGACCGCCAACTTCACCTTGTCATCTCCCATGGTGAAAAGAGGGCGAGCCAGTTCCTTTTATTAGAGCGACAAATTCCATTCAGGAATTACCTAATTCCTCTTGACCCAATGTCCTCACAGTGGGGCTAAGATCTCAGCATGGCATTCAGGCCGTGGCAGACATATTCCGGGTGAGCTCTCCAAATCATTTTTTTCCACATGTCATTTTAAACCATCCCCTGCTCCCATGGTGTACCCTAGATGGTGAAGCACTGCAGGAGCAGTCACAGCTACTGCGATGCTGACCTCTAATGAGGGTAATGACAAGGAATAAGAAGCCTGGTGCTCGTCACGCCCAGTGAGGGGTGGTGACCAGGAGGCTGCGGAATGCCCTGAGGAGCTATGAAGGGCCCTGCAGAGCATCAGGACAAGCTGAAGAAGCTCACCTGGAGACTGTTCCCCAGAGGAAAGCAAGACATGAAGTTGTAGCAAGTGAGAGTTACCCGGAGGGGTGGGGACTGGGAAGAATGAGCTGTTTAAGTAGAGGGAATGACAGAGAGTGTCACTGGAAGGAGAAGCAGTGTCGTAGTCCAGGACTGGCAGTGAGTTCCAAACAGAGTGAGTGTGAGAGAGGAGAGTAGCAGCTGGGATAGGGACTGGGGGGCTCAGATGTCCCCCAAAGCCCAGACCTCACCCTGAGAGCCACAGGAAACCACCAGAAGGAGGCAGCTGGGAGAGACAAGGTCCTGCTTGCTGTGGTTTTTGTTTTTAACGATTTTATAGGGTTTGATTGACATGCAGTTACACTGCACATTTTTAAAAATTTATCTTTCAACTACAGTTGATATACAATATATTAGCTTCGGGTGTACAACTTAGTGCTTGGATATCTGTACATTTTTAAAGCAAATAATTTGATGAGTTTTGACATTCTCCCAGCAACTATCACCACAATCAAGACAAGGGATACATCCATGACTCCCCCAAAGTGTCCCCAATGTGTGTTTTAATCTCTCCCTCCCCCTGTCCCTGGGCCCCACCCCCAGCTACTCCTGATGTACTCTTCATCACTATTAGGTTAGCTCACTCTTTTGTGTCTGTCTTCTCTCACTCAGCATAGTTGCTGTGAGATTCAACCGCACTGTTGAATGTATAGCAGTATATACTTACTTTATTTCCGAGTAGGATTCCATCGTGTGGACATACCCAGCATTTCTTTACTCACCTGTTGATGGGCGTTGGAGTTGTTTCCAGCTCTTAGCTGTGACAGATAAAGTTGCTATAAAATTGCATTCAAGTCTTTATGTCTAATATGCTCTCCTCTGTCTCTGCTAAATATCATCCACCTGAGGCATCTGACAGATAGGTGGTTACCTTTTCAAGAAAATTCAGAACTCTTTTCCAAAATGGTCTCACTGTTGTAGAGTCCCATCTGCAATGAGAGGGACATCCAGTTGTTCCACATTTTCTGGAATATTTGGTATGATCAGTCTTGCAAATTTAACCATTTTAGTAGAGTGTAATGGAATCTCTCTGGCTGGTGGTAAGATTTTTTTCTCTTTGTAACTGGTTTTAAGCAATGTGTTTATGATGGGCCTGGGTGTGGTTTCTGTCGTATTCCTTGTGCTTGGGGTTTGTTGAGGTTTTTTGGATCTGTGGGTTTATAGTTTTCATCATATTTTAAATGTTTTGGGCCATGGCTGTCTCAAATGTTTTCTGGGACCCCTGTGGGAGTAGCCTATAAGATGGTGCCCAGTACTCAGGCCTCCTGATAGTTGTGTTCTGGTGTGGCCTCTTCCCCTTCTCTGCCATAAACTGCTCCAATATGCAGGAGTGACAGCGTGCCACTTCCAAGACTAATTTATAAAATACACGGTGCTTTCTGTTTTGCTCTCTCTCTCTCTCTTGCTGATTTGGAAGAAGCCGGCTGCCATGCTGTGAGGACACCCAGCCAGCCCTGAGGAGAGGCCTCCAAGGAGGAGGTCTGAGGCTGTCAGCAACTGCTGTGAGCTTAAAGTGAGTCCTTCCTCCAGGGAGCCTTAAGGTGCCTTGGGCCTGGGCCAGCGGTTCACATGCAGCCTCATCAGAGACCCTGAGCTTGAGCATTCCAGAGAAGGGGTGACTGGATTCCCGACCCTCAGAAACCACGTGAGATAGTAAATGTCGCTGAGCTAAGTTTTGGAGATACTGCTGTGCAATTAGAAAGAACTCGTCCAGCCCCTTTCCCCTTCCCTCTGTTCCTTGCACAGACGTCAGGCCGATGAAGTCGTCCCATAGGTCACTGGTGCTCCAATTCTCTCTCATCATGTTCCCCTCATGAGTTTTCTTTGGAAACTCTCTAGGACTCTGAGTTCAAGTTTAGTCATACTTTCTTCTGCAGTACCAAATCTTTAATCCCATTTAGTGCATTTTCTCATTTAGACATTGTAGCTTTCGTATCATCTTTAGAAAACCCCCTCTAATCTCTTTATTGAGGTACGATTAGCACACAGCAAGCTATAAGTAGTTAATACATACAAGTCAATGAGTCTGTGATATGGATATATCTATGCAACTGTTTCACCACAATCCGCGCCGTAAACATGTCTATTACTTCCAAAGTGTATATATTAATTATTACTATAATAATGATTGTTATTTGTGATAAGAACACACCTTAAGATCTACTCTGTCAGCTAAATTTTAAGTTCACGATGCCGTGTAATTATCTATAAGCGTGTTGTCCAGCGGGTCTCTGGGACATCCGTTTTGCATAACTAAAACTTCGGACGCTAGGGCACAAAAATACTGTAGGTTCCACCTCTAGGCGTGTGAGTTGGTGTTTTTGTATCTTCCATGTGCCTACTTAACTTTTTGAACATAAGGAATATACTTATAATAACTGTGTTAATATCCTTGTCTATTAACTCTATTATACATATAATTTCCAGGTTAGTTTTGATGGATTGATTTTGTTAGCACAACTTACAATGTTTTGTTTTTGAAACATGCCTAGCCTTTTTTTTAATTGGATGTCAGACACTACAAATTTAACCTCATTGGGTGTTATATTTTTGTATTTAAATAACTACTTTTGAACTTTGTTCTAGAACCTGGGTAGTTTGCTTCAAGAAATTTTGAGCCTTCGCATCTTGATTTTAAGCTTTCTTACTGGGGTCCAGAGCAGTGTTCAGTCTAGAGCTGATGTCCCCCACTACTGAGGTAAAACTGTTCGGAGCATTTTACCTGCTACTCTGTGAATTCGTTTTTATACTCTGGCTGGTGGGAACTGAAATTATTCCTGCTAAGCAGCAAGAGTTCACTTTGTTGTCAGTGGAAATCAGGTTGTTCCACAGGATTGTGAGTAAAGCATTCCAAGGACCCACGCATGGGAGATGATGGTGTGGCAAAGATGATTTATTCAAGAGGAAATCTGCCTCTGGGTTTCCAATGTCCCATCCCCTCCATCCCACCATGGAAAAAGTCAAACCTTGTCTTCAGCAAGGCCACAGCAAAAGCCAGTGTCCAGAGTTTCTGCTTCATATTAAAGCTGAGCCCTTTGGAGCCCACGCCATCTGCTGCGGGTCCTGATCGCTGCCAGACCCACGTGGTTCCATGCTCCCAGGCAAGAGAGAAGTGCAAATGCAGGGGGCAAGTGCATCATCAGGTAGACAAGAGAAGAGAGATTCTTTGCTCTCCTGGGATTATATTACTTTGGGTTTGGGATGGACCATGTGCTTTTTCAAAAGAACCAATCAACTTCCCAAGCTTTTACAGGCTTTTTGGGGGGTCCACTCCCTAGTTAGACTACAAGTCTCTGTGCTCAAGCACCTCACCCATGCCCTCCAACAATCTAGTACCAGAGAGGGGAAGGGAGGAGTGTTAATCCCCTTGGCAATGCAATGCCATGATCCCTTGTGATGTGAAGCTGTATCTTCCTGGTGAAGCAAACAGGCTTATGCTCCCTAGTTTATTAAACTCAATGTCTCATTCCCTCTGCTCCCCTTTATTATTAACAAGTCACTTACTACCTACGGTAACAAATTTATGTGTAGCCCATGTTTCAAGGATGCCTGGATTTCCCCCTTCATGTTAATGTGCTTCAAACTGTTGCTTTACAGATTTTATCTGTTTTTTTAAAGTTGTTTCAAGTGAGAGAATAAATGTGGTCCCTGTTACTCCGTGTTGACTGAAAGTGGACATTTTCCATGTTGTTTTAGAAAGATCTCTGACTGGGGCTTGCAGCAGGGGCTGTGATGGGTAGGCCGGAGGTTGGAAATCCTTGTGAGGACCATTGGGATGTTCACAGGAATGTGAGGGTTTGCATTGGGCTGGGAAAGTGGCAATGGGGAAGAGGGAAGGGAATTTGGAGATATTAGGAAATTAGAATGCTTTCTGTGATTGCAGGTAAACAGTGAGGAGAAGGGGTAAATGGTGATTCCAGGTTTCCAGTCCGGGTTATCTGCTGAGTCATCTCCAGCTTACCCAGGGTTCTCAAGGAGCTCTTCTGAGTTCTTCCTGGGGCAAGCAATATACTTCACTCACTTCCCCCTTCTGCTTCCTGATTATGCCATAAAATGTGAAAGGAAACTGTTTTTAAAAAATGCATTGAGATGTGAAAAGACATAAAGTCCTAAGGAATATAAAAAAATAAGTGAATGTTATCTAAAGTGGGAAAAAAAATGAACCCTTAACAATAGAGCTAATCAGTTCAGTCCCCTCCAAGAATTTAACAAGAATCATTCTGTTTCTAGATAACCACTTCATCTCGACCATTGTTGGGCAATTTTTTAAATTACATAATTCATGTTCTTCTGCTATTATTCTTTCCAGAGACTTAATCTTATTTAAATTAAAAAATCACACACCTTATTAATTAAAACACCAGATGAGAGCAATTGATAATTCACGCAAGGGAAAGCAAACATCTTTTCTATAAATATTTCTCCTCTTGATTCATAGAAAGCTCTGCTTTTTCCATGATTTAATTTGATCTTTTTAACCATCCTATGAAGTAGGAAGGGCAGGAATTAATCAGCCCTGCATTACAGAGAAGGAAACCAAGGCTGTGAGAAATGAAATGATTTGTCCAGCATCACATAGTAGCAACACTAAACATCGAACCTCAAATTCAGTGTTTTTTTTTTTTTTTAATCATCCTATTATGCCCGGGGCTTTTCTCACAACCAAAAAAAAAAAACGAAGAAATTTTATTTATTTTTTCCAAATGGGATCTAGCTCCTAACATAATTCTAAGCTGTCGAAACAGGTGAATAGCATCTCTAAGGACAAGAGAGTTTAGGGAAGGACAAGGCTGCTTCTGTCAGACTCTGTGAATGACAGCTTGGTGGCTGTATCAACGCAACTTCAGAACAAAGACAGGAGAGTCAAACCACCTTGTCTCACTAGTTATTTGGTGTCATAGGAGGCAAATAAGAATGAATAAGTCTCAGTAGTTCTTGAAATGCATTAATGTTTCAGTGTGGAAGTCAGTCAGTCTACAACAACAAAGTGGTTTTACATGAAATAGCAGGGCGATCCTTTTTTTCTTGCCTTAATGTCTCTCTTTGATTTATTCTTTACCATGTGATCCCAGACAGTTCCTGCACCACCTGGTCTGGGTGGAGATGCTGGATTCAGACTCCTGGCCCGGCTAAAGCTCTGTTTCCACTCACATGGTCTTTCATCTCTGGACGCAGGGAGCTCTCTCTACTCTGGGCCACCTCAAGCCAAGTTCTTCAGGGAGTAAATCTGAAGTCCCTTTCAGTGTTCCCCCGGCTTTCATGGAGCTTTTTACAGGGCTGACATCAACTCTGTTCTTTTTTTTCCCCCCAAAGATTTTATTTATTTATTATTAGAGAGAGGAGAAGGGAGGGAGACAGAGAGGGAGAGAAATAGCAATGTATGGTTGCTTCTCACATGGCCCTCACTGGGGACTTGGCCTGTAACCCAGGCATGTGCCCCAACTGGGAATCGAACTGGGACCCTTTGGTTCCCAGCCCACGTTCAATCCACTGAGCTACACCAGCCAGGCTCAACTCTGTTCTTTATCAGGGACGCTATGTAGTGCAGTGACCAGAGGGTGGACTTGGAATCTGATGAACTTGGAGTCAAATTCTGAAATCAGTGGTTACTGCCTGCATGACCTGGGGTACATTATTCAACCTCTCTGATCCTCAGTCACTTTATCAATTCAAATGAGTTTAATAACCATTAAATCTTTTGCGAATCCCTAAAATCTCAGGGCCTCATGGGATGATATCCTCACATTGCATTTCATCGAAACAAACACATTTCGGCAACTAAAAGGTAGCTAAAAGTACTCCACATCCTACTTGTCCTCTTAAGGAAATATCAAAGACAAAGAAAGCGTATGTGGTTCATACACGTCAGATATCTAAAATGTTCACGTTTCCCATCACTATCACATTTAAAATTCCCCAACAGCTAATTCTCATCAAGTTAATTCTCCTTCGTGCCTCTTGCAAACATGACCCCCCCCACTCGACCCCCAGCGTGTCTGCATCTGCCTTCTCCCTCCACTCTGTCTTGGCTTTGCATGGCCGGAGCCATGCCATCTTCCTGGCTGTTTCCCTTTTTCTCTCTTCCTTGTTTAACTCCCCAATTCTCCACAGCAGAGGAGAGTCCTCGCAGGCAGGGGTCCTTCTTCTGAAGTCAGGGGACTGAGTGAGCCTGTTACTATGCACTCATTAATGATTCTGGCTGAAGAACGGACTATGTAATTTGTGCACCTATTGTAAGTGATGAACACCTACCACGGCGCCCAGCCCACAGCCAAAACTCGGCATTGCGTGTGTCCTTCTTCTAATATGTTGCAATGATGGCTCACATCATATGTGCTCCCCATCTTCCTAATGGGCAATCTTCTGGAAACTAAGGACCCTGCTTAGTAGCTTATTGTATTCTAAGAACCTGGAACTATTCTCTGATGAGCATAGAGAGTCATTCATTCAAAACAATAAAGCATTCCCACTTCATGTGAAACGTATTGGGCTGGATTTTGGGGGATTTCATGGGAAGAAGACACACTTGCTACCTTCTAGAGACTGTCAGGCTAATGGAAGGAATCCATGTCAGCAAACAAACAAACATTTGAAGCCCAGTTTATAATAGACCCCACATGACCCCTCCCAGACTCGTGCAGCCATCCCTTGGCTGTCGTGAGTGGGGGCTGCTAATGGCTCACAGCTTCATGTTTTTCCAGGAAATTACCATGGCCAATGGTGCTGCCTTGCCGAGCAATACCTAGGAGGTTATATCTCTCCTCACCTGTTAATAAGGATATGGCATATAACCAATGAATCATTGATAGGGAATGTTAAGGCCTTAGCCTCTGATTTCACAGAAGGACAATTCATGCCCCAGAACTCCCATGGGATTGGGCTGAGGCCGGACTTCGCTGAAACTATTTCTTCTTCCCATCACTATCTCGCTGCTCACTCTTCTTACAGGTTTCATCTGATAATGCCTCAATGCATTATCTGCAAAAGAATTAATTCAAGCCCATTCAGGCATTTTAGCTAGGAAACCTGATTTAAGACACAGTGCTATAATATGGCGGACAAAGAGGAGAGAGGACTACTTCTTAAGGCATTTACGAAGGCTTCCCTGAACAAGGGCACGTGGCTTTCACTCTGAAGAACACGCTGGAGTGGGGGTGGTAGGAAAGGAATGATACATGCAGAGCGTCTATCAAAACCACGCTTGGAATAGCTGCTCAAACATAGTTTGCACCTTTCCTTTCTCAATAGAGGCAAACTAACTATAGCAACCGAGCCATCAGACAGTGAGAGAGCACGGGATGCTCAGAGGCTGTTGAAATGTTTCATTGCCTGGAGCTCAAGGACCCCAGTGGGGGCTTGAAGGAAAGTCAAGTCCCTGAGGGATCCATATGCTGTGCTTTTCTTGTATCCAGTGGAGAGGTTTTAGATCGGGGAGGATATTAGATCTGTACTTGAAGAGAATTCTCCTGGCAGTGGAGGGTGGACGGAGGGGAGCGGGAAGATGAGGGGATCAGGTAGATGGTCATTGAAAGAGTCCAGACAAAAGAAGCTTCAGATATGGAGATGATCACTTAAGCAGGATCAGGGGTTGGAGTTGAGGGTACATGCGAGGGGGTTTTAAAAGAAGGAGTCTTCAACACAAAGTGACCCAGAGAGAGGGAGCAAGGTGCCACCATAATAGCGAGTGACAATATTCTGGCCCCTTGCAGGGCTGAAATATTAAACCTGAGCAAAGATTACTCCATTAGTTCTATTGGTAAAAAGACAATTCTAATGAATGGTGCCACCCAAGTAAAACATACATTATCCTCTTATTTGCAACCTCCGTGTAATTGAAGACATCGCTGTGGTATTTAAAAGAATGTATTGTTGCAAGTGCGGGGAGGTCAGCGTTCATTAGCAACCCTGCAATAATAGCGAACCAGTGTGAAGAGTGAGCCTGTGATTGAGGAAAACAATTTCAGTTAGAAAACAGACTCTCATTTCTAGCTCTCGCAAGGTTATCGCAGCATCAGGAAAATGAAAACACTGTTATTTTTGAAATGTATGGGAACGCCCCCAGCACCGCTGTCGGTGTAGCCAGGAAAACACCCTTGGTCTGTGCCGCCTTCTCTGCTCTGAACTTAAATGAAGACAGACATGAGTCAAGCTACAAGGAGAGGAGAGATTTGGAATTTTGATGATTTCTTTATAAAATGCAAATGAAAAATACGTGTTACAGAGGGTTTGATTTTTAATGCAGACATCGGATTAGACTTACCTGCACACCATTGCTGTGTGTGAGTGTGCACCTCTGTGCCATCTGCGTTGGGCATGTGAGTGTGCGTGTTGTTTGAACTGTGTACACACACATGTGCGTCTGTCTGAGACCCTGGCGCAGAGTGTGATATTCGATGCAATGTCCCTTTTTCTTGTTTTGAGCAGTTACTGGGCTCCATAAGCATAGTTTGAAAACAGTTTTCATACTTTGTCCTTCTTAAGAACCCTGATGACTAGGTAGTAGAAAGCCCTGTGAAAGATGAGAAAAGTGAGCCTCAGAAATATTAAGCGATTTATTCAAGGTCGTGGAGCAAGAGGTGCTGAAGCAGTACGGGAAACAAACTCGAGGCAGTAGGGTGTCCTGTAAGGCTCGCACACGAGACAGGAGGTCAGCCCAGTCTGCTGCTTCCCCAGACTTCCCTCTGTACCATGTGGTTCTCTCTTCTGCTCACCCCAGGATGGCACACTAGGGTAGACGGCCACTTTACAGGATAGTGTGGTGACCCCGAACTTATCTGCACACTGGGATCCTGGGAAGTTTCCCAAAGCACCGATGCCCGTACCCCACCCCCAGAAACTGTGAATTAACTGGTCTGGCATATGGCCTTAGTTCTGGAAATTTTCAAAGATGTTCCCAGGTGATTCTGATGTGCAGATAAGCTTGGAAACCACTAACACAATAGTAAAGAACAAGTGTAAAGCCATACAGACCTGGATTCAAATCCTGGATTCTAGACATACGACCTGGGCAACTTTGGAAAGATGCTTGAGCATACTCTATACCTCAGTTTCCCCATAGTACATATACCATAAGATTGTTGTGAAATTAAATGAATATATATATATATTTACATATATATACATAGTACTTAGAAGTGTCTGCCATTATTATTTCATTAAAAACAACAATAAACTAACAAAAAAGCGAAAATATGGGTCCCTGGCTTTCATGCCTGGGATCCTAAAGAAAGAATATGCCCCACATGACCGCCATCCAGAGGAGGTGACCAGCAGAGCTCGGAGCTAGGAGAAGAAGCCACCGAAGGCTGCAGGGGGCCTTCGAGAGCATGTCCCCTCCGCGGCCCGTCAGGACAGGGCTCCCTGATGGTGACGCAGAGTCCGGAGAGGCTGAGCACTTGCCCAGAGCCTCACAGGGACTGCAGCCCTGTTGGGGGTGGGACTCTGCATCCCTCCCTCGCTCTCTGGAGCTACTTCTGCATTAGGGTGGCTATTTGCTGAGGGCAATGGGGTAGGGCTCATGAAGGTGGGGGCTGTTATTTCCAAGCTGAAGGTCACAGGCCTCTGAACACCTGCTCTGACCTGCATTGACCCTGATTCATAAGCTCTTGAGGGAGGAGCCTCAGTTGACCCCACCAGTTGTCACCTGCAGTTTTCTTCTTCGTGTCTCTTCAACATGCCCTGGCTGGAGGAGAGAACGTCTCTTTACAGAGCCTCTGAGTGCGAATCATCCATAAAAGCTTTGAGTTGCCGGTTGGCGTTTTCAAGGGGAGACGAGTCTGCTGCACACCCGGCTGTCCACCCTGCTGCTCTGTCTGGGACGGGTCCACTGGCTTTGTGCATCCACAAACCCTGATCACAGTGGCACCGCTGGACTCGTTCCTTCTGCATTCACATTTGCAATTTCAAAGGTTGTTTAACTAGGTCGCATCTTTCCAAGCAAGGTCCTTGGGAAAGTGCCAGCCATTGTGTGGGCACGAGGCAGTGGGCGGAAGCACTCTTTGGAATGGGGCAGACATAGGCTGGATGCTGATGGTTGACACAGGAATATGTTGATTCTGCCGTGCCTCAGTTTCCTTATTTTTAAAATGGGGATTATGTCTGCCTGGTAGTGAAGCTGTGAGAACAAAGGAGATAATGCACACATCAGATCATTAATTCAAAGATCCGGGCTTGGCAGATGGGTAGGAACTAGGGCTCTGCTCTGCTCTGCTATTTCATGGGGAGCAAAGGGGGTCAGTTAATCGGAGTGCATCGCAGAAATGCCTGTGGCTTTCGTCACTTGGCTTGATTCACTTTGCATAATTTTCTCCAGGTCCATCCATGCTGTTGCCAAATGTAAGGGTTTCTTCTTTTTTACGGCTGCGTAGTATCCCACTGTGTAAATGTACCACAGCTTTTTTATCCACTCTTCCACTGATGAGCACTCAAGTGTTTCCAAATCTTGGCTATTAGTTAAATGGCACTGCTATGAGCAAAGGGGACGACTGATAGCTGCCAGAAAGGAGGGGGTGGGGGATGGGATGAAAAATGGTGCAGGGGCTGACTGAAGAACATTTACGTACAACCCGGGGACACAGACAACAACACAGGGATTGGCTTGCAGTGGGAAGAGGGCGGGGCAGGGTGAGGGAGGGGAAGGGGAGAAAAGCGGAAACAATTGTAACAGCTTAAACAATGAAAAATAAAAAATAAAAAAGAGAAATACCCACGGCTCAGTTGGTGGAGAGCAGCTCCTGGGCTGTGAAAGTTGTGCCAGGCAGCACTTCTGCCCTCCAGGGGTTTGGGTTGAGTTGAATAGAAAATTAACACTGTAAATCAGTGCTGATGGATAAGACAGAGAAAGTAGCTACTCAGACAGAAGCAGGGAATTAGAAGTGACCACCTAGGTTGTAAAGTGAGTCACAAACCAGCAATTTAAAAACCATGTTAGACCTTTGGATAAGCTTGAATTTATTTTTTATAAAGAAAAAAATGAAAACATGGGAAAACACATTTCAATTAGTTGTCAAGGTTTTGAACTTAAAAATTTATTTCCTGATTCTCTGTAAAGGTGGGAAGATATGGAAATCCTGCCAGAGCTGTCTGCTGGGTTTGTCACTGCAGCTCTGCCCTTGGATGGAGCCATTCTTGTTGGTTTGCCACAGTCCTCACCACGCCCTGCTGTCTCGCCAACACCGATGATGCTTACATGCATGTGTGCACGGTCATTGTCCTCAGAGCAGAGGTTACAGGAACAGGAACTTCACCCGGCACTGGGAAAGAGTTTCAAGAAAAATGGAAGAGCACATATGGCGGTATAAAAGGGAAGAGCACTCTGATGCAATGAGACACAAAACAGCAAAGGATTGTGTATTGCAAGAACACCTCATAAGCTTCACTTGGAAATAAGTTAGTGCCTGAACTACAGCAGATATACAAAATGCGCTAATTTATTTATTGCCTTAGCCATCAGCACCTGTGCCTCGCCCATGCATCTCAGTGTAGAAAGCAAGGAATTCGATCTTTTTTTCTTTTTGTTCCTTTTTATTGAATTTATTGGGATGACGTTGGTTAACAAAATTACACAGGTTTTAGGTGCACAATTCCACAACACGTCATCGGTGCACTGCAGTGTGTCCCCACTCCTGAGTCAGGTCTCCTTCCATCACCGTCTACCCCCCCACACCCTGCCCCATGCCCTTCCCTGGCAATCACCACACGGTTGTCCTTGTCCATGAGTTGTTTTTCCTCTCTCTTTTTTTCTTTTCGCTCAGTGGAGGGATTGAATTGATTCTTCACTTTGTCACACTTTAGTTGCAGAACATAAATCTCCCTGAGATTCACTTTTCTTTTGCAAATTGAGGATGATAACATTGACCCCCTCCCTGCCTCAGGAGTTGGGGGAAGACTCCGCGAAGGTCCCACAGGAAAGCGCTGTGGTAAGGGCACGTGGTTGGTGATGGACACAGGTTAGGCGAATCTGACCGAAGGGGGGAATTGTGGGCCTGGAGGGGTCAGGAGATGTCACTGAGGAAGCAGGACACCAGTTCCCTTCTCATAGAAAAGGTAAGACGGAAGGACCGGAAGGGCCTGGAGCAGGGGATGTTGGGGTCTCCGGGTCAGTGGCCTGCCGCACACCAGGTTGGGGAGGGGTGGAGGCATGTTGGACACCGAGCTGCCCCTGCTGAGCAGAGGCACCTGTTGAAGAGAAGCTGAGCAGAGGTGTGGAAGGACATCTGGCCCCCCCAGAGGCCTGGCCATGGGGGTCCCTCCGCATCTTACCCCTTCACTTACCGAGTCCCACGCGCCCTGATTTTTTCATCTCTTGTTTGTGACGCATTGGGCCGAGTCCTGGGCGAGGAGAACAGTCAAGACTTAGATTCTGCATTGGTTCTTTCTGACGTGGGACCACAACTCTGTTCAACTCTGTTGCTCAGAGACCCAGTTACCCTGGGCACCCCCGCAACCTCCCTCCATGGCGATGACCTCATCTGAAGAAGTGGAAATCCCCGCAGAGGCTGCCTCCCTGCCTGTGTGAGGCGGACGGCTCCTGCGCAGGAGGAGTGCATTCCAGAAAAGTGCTGGGAGCAGAAAATGGCTCAGGGTATGTGAGCAACTGTCTTTAATCAAGGCTGCACTCGACCCCAAATGGGTCATCACCTCCTGGGAAGACAGGGAAATTGATTGCTCCAGTTGAGAGACACATGCTCAGAGACTGGGAAGTGAACCCAGCAGGGCTGGCTCTGCCGGTGACTCAGGACCGCACAGAGAAGACGATAAGAGGCTTGGTCTGGGAAGATGAGCTGGTGATAAGGAAAGGCCAGGAAGAACGGAGAGTGAGGCTGGCCAGGTGCCTGGAATCTCAAGGAGTCAGGGAGCCTGGAGCCAAAGCAGGAAGGAGGAAGCAGCATGGAGGTTGTGGAGCAGAGGGTGGCGCAGAGGGGACAGGGATCTGACACCGAAGAGTTTACATCTTCCTCCTGCCCGTGATCGGGGGCCTCCATGTGACTTAAAAATAGAGGGATGACCCAGTTAGGCTTGATGCAGAGCTGGAAGCACCTGCATTGTCAGGTGTTCAGCAAACGGACACGCCCTGCCTTCCGGGAGAGTGCAGAGCAGGCTGCCCGCAGTCCAGGTTTCTCCAGACAGGCATCTGGCCGGTTGCCCACCCCCAGCCCCCAGTCGTTTAGATCTCTTAGTATCGTTTATACAGTCAACACTGAACATATCTCCAAATTTTGCCATTCTGGGGCGTTTAAGTGTTTATAAGGAGATGGCTCTTGCTTCAAGGAAGGCTGATCAAGGCGTTTGGGTCAGCCATGCACCACCGCATGGAGACTGTCGCCAGGTTGCTCCTCGAGTGTGGGTTTGCTGAGCTGGATTCGGTGTTTGCCAGAGCCAGAGCGGGGCGGCTGTGGGGAAGGCCTTTCTGGGTGTGCATTCACAAACGTACCTCCAGGTGCTGTCGGGCAATTAGATTAATCTCCTCATTTAAGAGACGAGAAAACTGAGGCTCAGAGAAATGTTGTTCCACCTGAAAGGTCCTCCAAGTCGAGGTTTAAACCCACCTCCGGCAGCCCTGGGACCCCTCCTCTTCTGGCCACCGCAGGCTGCCCTCAAGGGACATCCTGGCGTATTTTCCACGTGCACCGCGTGCTCAGTGTTAAGCAGAGAGAAGAAGGAATCCTGCGCATCTGGGAAAGGGTGCAAAACCCCAATGTGACCGAGGCAGCCTGAGCTATGGATGTGATCGCCATTGGCCCTTGAAACTTAAGTTTAAATTAGTTCAAAGGTAATAAAAATAAAAATTCGCCCTGTCTGCTGCGCTGGCCACATTTCAATTGCTCCACAGCCACACGTGGCTGCCAGATTGGACAGAGCAGATAGAACGTTTCCCTCTGCGCAGAAAGTTCTCTGGGCTCGGCTGCAGCTGGACTGTGCTCGGTTCCAGAGGGAGGGCTCGCTGACATTGTGTAGCAAAAGGATTTTTCTTTGCTTGCTTTTATTACAGGCACACCTTGAGGTTTCGGAGGGTTTCTCCCATGGCTCCCTGAACACGGGACACCTCAGCGGCCATGCATCGCTGCTGCGTGTCCTGGTGATTCTGAGCCATGGAAGCATTTCAGCCAGTCTCTACAACACAGTCTGGGCCCCAACTTTATTCCAGATCAAACCAGTGTGGGCCGGCAAGGATTCTGTGGCATTTACACAGAGGGCCTTTGATAGCATTGAACTTGGTGCTACAATGTCCAGTTTGGGGAGGGGTGCTGAGTAAGAGGCTTGTTGTGAGATGCCAGTGAGATGCTGTCCATCCCTCATGTACCTTTCTCTGTTCAGAGGGCATCTTGCAGCCGTTGATCTTAGGCTCCCAAGTGGCCTGACTTACGTTTTCTCTCTCTGGGTGCTATAGAGCTACAACCTGTTGTGTTTCCTTTTTTGCTTTTGCTGTCAGGGAGCTCAGGGCTACATTTTCCAGCTCCGCCTGAATGATCGTGATGGACAGCGTAACAGCCGCTGCTGTAAACGAACTTTTCCCTGTGTTTATTTCACGGATCTGCTCTCGGTCTTCTCTCACCATGTGATTTTAAATGTCACTCTTCATCTTGGTCTTCCTCCTCGTGTATGTCATGGTTTTGATTGTTGTGTTTTGCTTGTTTTAAATGCATCCTTCCGCACCTCTGACCAGCACACAGAAATGAGATGAAAGCTCCAATGCACAGGGCCGAGCCACCGGGGGCCTGGGAGCAGCAGGAGCGGCTGTGGGTGGGGTGGCTCCGCTTATCTCTCGGATCTGGGAGGTCACACCAGATGGAAGCCACTCCTTGAGAATCACGCTGCCTTCGCCCCTGAGGTTGGCCTTGACATGTGCCCAGCTGCACCAGGAAGGGACAGGCAGGCAGCCTGTCTGGGCAGATTCAGGCCTCTGGGCTCTGAGCTGGAAGGGCCCCACCTGTCCCTGAGCTGATGGAAATCGGGGACAAGGAGGTGACTCACTTGAGCCTTTGGCCTTCCTCCTTCCAGAGAGAGGCTTTGCCAGAGCCCCTGGGTCCCACTGCTCTGACCCCTCCTCCCGGTGAATGACAGCCGTGATTATGGGTCAGAGCAGGGTGTCAGGTTCTCTCTGACCTCTTCGTTTCAGGAGCTGATTTACTCCCCTTGTCGATGATTCATTTTCCTTGGGGAGGAAGCTTTTATGAGCCCTTGGTCAGCAGCACAGAGCTAGCTGGAGGGTGTGCCCTGCCTGCGGGCTGAGCCGGGCAGTGCCGGGCAGCTCTGTCCTGGGGAACGGCAAGTCCTGGCCCAGCGGAGAAGGCGTACTGCCACCTACATGTGCTTCCGGCATGACTTGTATTAGAGTTTGATTTCATTTTTACCTGGCGCTTCACCTATTACAATGAGACATAAAAAGGGAATTTGCAGCTGCCTGCTTATCAGAAAAGATCAACTGTTTCTGTAATTAATATGGAAGATAACAATTTAAAATAATGAAACACCCATAATATGCTTAGGGGAAGCAGCTTGTTGCTATAATTAGAACGAGAAGCAAATTGTTCTGATGGCAAACACATCATTTATTGAAGTGAAGCTACTCTGTGAATGGAAGTAAATAGCACAGCAGGAAAAAGAAGAAAAAAAAAAAAGAGTAAGAGACACGCTCTGTGAAACTCCGGGTCTGGGAAAGATCTTGAAGCACCCGGGGACGGAGCTAGCAGAACCGGACATTCCGGCCCCGCCATGTGGCTGCTCCATCCGAGCCTGTGCGTGGTGTTTATTTAGTGCCCTTTGAAGCCCTGGAGATTTTCTCTGATTATGTCACCTCCTGCTGAACCCCCACCACCAGAAGGTTAATTATGAAAATATTTGTATTTCTAAGTACATGTGCACACACACACAAACACACATGCTTGGACATACATATGGATTCTCCTTTCAATCTGTGCACAGTTTACTCTCCTGTTTAAAAAAATTCCACGAGTGTATATTATTTTTATCATGAATTTAAAAACTTGTCTTTTCCCCAAAGCTCTTTACTATTTAAAGGCTTGAGCCCAGGTTCTCTGTGTGGCCTTGGCCAGCTGAGCTTGTCCGTTCCATCGCCCCCGCCCCATCCCAGCTCCCTGGGCTGCAGACTGCTGGACGAGGCATGGACCTGAGCTCCCTACAATTTCCACATCTGAGGCTTTTGTTCCTGCTCATCTCCTGGCCTGCGACTCTTCCCCTTCCTTTCTTGTCCAGACCTTCCTGGTGCAAATGCCACCTCCTCTTTACAGCCTTGTCACACCAGCCCTCCACCCTGGGGACACAATTAGGGGCTTCCTTCTATGAGTTCTCACTGCACATTACCCCAAAATGCATAACAACACAGTACACTGCGTTATTTATTTACTCACATCCGTGTCTTTTCCTCTCAATCAACACGTGTATGCATGTGTGTATGTTTATATGCCTGGCACATAGTAGGTCCCAATGTTTACTACAATGGTGCTAGATTAATTTGGGCGAGCAAGGACCCATTTTGGGTTCATTAGACGTGTTAAGATATTTTTAAAGTTTTGTGGTTTGAGTGAAATTTGAAAAATGTTTTGCCAAGTATGTTTCTCCCTATTTTGTAAAGCCCATATGTCTGGGGAGGGGTGGGGGAACCATATGGTGCGTAGACCAGCATCGCAGTGTTCAGGAGATCTGACGCTCACAGCGCTGCCTGTGCTGTGGGTATCAGTCCCTCTTTTTAAATATGTTTTCCTTTGAACGAGGAGATCGGCTTCCCCCCAGCTAGAAACTTGACTCTCAATCGTGTAGAGAGGAACTGTTGGTCCTCCTCTTGTTTGGCTGGGTTCTCCTCTGGTTCGGGGATGTTTCTCAAATGAAAACCAATTTCTGCCTTTTCTTGTAGAAACCCTTGGACCAAGAGGAGCCAGACAGGTGACAATTCAAGTTGCACCATCTAGATTTGCCTTTGCTGTGACT
Organism: Micronycteris hirsuta; assembly: GCA_004026765.1. Taxonomy (NCBI): domain Eukaryota; kingdom Metazoa; phylum Chordata; class Mammalia; order Chiroptera; family Phyllostomidae; genus Micronycteris; species Micronycteris hirsuta. The sequence continues at coordinate 67,572 of PVJI01001176.1, read as the reverse complement.
GAAGGTAATTTGTGTTCACGGAGGAGATATTATTAATCAAATGAACGAATGGATGACTAAGTACAGAAATGAATGAAAACAGTCTACTGAGGGTGATGTTATAAACACCGGTTTTAAAATGAGAAAGCCTAGATTCAGTCGTTATTGCTCTTGACTGGGTGCCTTTGTAGCAGAGCATGGCCCGTTGTCTTCCTAAACACGGGCCCCTCATTGAAAGAGGGGGTTCTTCATGTCTGTATAGTCAAATTCTAATGGAGAGTTAATGAAGATCTTTTATTTTTTTAAATATTTTATTTATTTATTTTTAGAGAGAGAGGGGAAGGGAAGGAGAAAAAGAGGGAGAGAAACATCAATGTGTGGTTGCCTCTCACATGGCCCTCACTGGGGACCTGGCCCACAACCAAGGCATGGGCCCTGACTGGGAATCGAACCGGGACCCTTTAGTTCCCAGCCCGTGCTCAATCCACTGAGCTACACCAGCCAGGGCAATAAAGATCTTTTAAAGCAAGGTTTGCCAAACTTATAGTCGTTTTTCTGATGCCTTTGCAATTTTGGCTGAATAGGTGTATTTTACATGCTCTAGCTTCACACTTTTTTCTAAATGAATTTTCTGTATTTAGTAAAGTATATAAACAAAGACATTACAAAGGACAGGTTACATTACTGCTGTGCACAAGAACAATAGTTCTCACTGTAAAGTAACTCCTTATTTGAAAACGCGAGACACTACATTTCTCTAAATCTCAGTCTGGGTGTTAGCTAAAACCATCTCACTTGTCCACAGCATTCTCATACCCACCTTTGCAAAGCGCCCACGTAGACAGCATACCTGGCAGCCTTTCCTAAAATGGGCCATGGCCTTATCAACATTTTAAACGACTGTTACTATTGATGCTGAAACAATTCATATTGTCAGACACTCTGGCTCAGGCTTCCGCCAAGGCCCTGCTTGCTAAGTGTGCAGCGATGGACAAGGGACTTCACTGCTATGCACAGTTGTGTCAGAGCTCGGGGCAAAGTGACAGGAGGCGCTCATTCTATTTTCTGACCCTTTGCCCTTTTCCCTCCCTTTCTCTATGGGGTGGCAACACCTGGGTGACAAGTGAAAAATGGAGTCAGTTTTGTCAAGGTAGCTAATTCTCTGACCATCTGCCAGTACCCTGGTCACAGGGCCCTTTCTTACGCTGTGACTTGTCAGGTCACTGTTGTATCTCCACGGGGCAGGGAAGGCCACAGTTGGGAGTCCCATTTTAAAAGCAAAGAAATTGTGGCTTCAAGGTGGTGACATGCTATTCCCAGGGCTTCCGGGCTCAGAAGGGCCGAACCAGGCCTGGGAGGAGCAGGGGCTTCTGAGTCCTGATGATCACGAGACCGTCTTCCTGCCACTGCCTAGACCACACCTTGGGGGGAAGATCCGGTCAACGAAAACCAGTGAGCGGAGTGGTGGAAGCTCACTGGGAAGATGCAATGTGAAGATTCCTCAAGGACCCCTCCCTCTGCCTTTCTGTTTGAAAAGAGCTCTGAAGGGACAGGGCCCAGAAGGTCCGCGTGTGATCTCACAGGCCATCTTTTGAACTTGGGAAATTTAACAGACGCAATACCCAAACAGCACGTATCAGGTTCTAAGAAAGTTGCTGGAGAAACAGAAATAATTCAATTTCATGTCTTCTTGGAAGAGTTTACAGTCTGGTGGGGAGACCTCCTGATGAGAAAATGCCCCCAAACAAACAAGCACAGAAAACAAAGATGATCGAAGAGTATGACGAAAATGAAAGCATGAGCAATGTAACTTGGCGGAAAGGCACCGGTTACTTGTACGAGAAAGTGTGGCTGCGGTGCATTTTCGATGTAGGTGAATGGAGCCCCAGACCTCAGTCTCTCTTTTCCTTTTGCTGTTAAAGTGGTCACTTATAAAGAAATTTATCTTTTCCCCCCCACTTAGTAGCAAAGTGGTCACTTTCCCAATCTACATCTCTTGGGGCGGGGGGGTTCTGAAACTTCTGTGGTTCCTGTGTTAAAATCTGTCCCCCAGTACGTCCTGTCCCCTGTCATTCTGGCCCCGGGTCTGAGGAGGCCCCCAGCCCTCTTCAGCGGCCATTGGAAAAGTCTCAGCCGTCAGCGCTGCTGTGGAACAGAACTCTAAATTGGGCAGTGAAAAGCAGAAGAACTCATTTTTAGATTTTAAAAATAAAGATGTCCATCTTCAAGTCAACACATTTTCCTGTTTTGGTATCTTGATCCATCTTCAGAGGGAGAGAGAGAGAGGGAAATTTTCAGCTTACCTTTATATCTGAAAATGAGCCTTAAAAAAATTCCACATCACTAAACCCTGCAGGACTTCAAGAGACAGGAGTATGACTGCTACGTGTCAGCCACAGGGGCCCGCAGGCCTTGATGAGGTCAGAGACGGGGCAAGAGCAGAAAGAGACCTTGCAAAGTGAAAACAACGGTGCTGTTTCCCTGCCCCGCTGACTCACCTGGGAGAAGAGGGGAGGGAAGTCCTGGAGCCCTTGGCAATGACCAGGAATGGTTGCTGATCTCGGCCCACCATCTCTGCAAGTAAAAATGGGCCTTTTAAAAATGGCTTCAAATTTCTATTAAGTACGACTACTTTGTGGGAAGCTGAATTTCCATAGATTGTGTGTGTGTGTGTGTGTGTGTGTGATTGGTTTGGTTTTATTTCCCAAACACTGTGGAGGGTCTTCAGTTTTGTCAGAGTCTGGGTGTTGAGTGCCTCCCGCCCCCCGGGAAGTGTGGGGAAGTTCCTGGGGTCCCCTGTGCTTTTGCAAAGAGTTCTATAGAAGTGAAGGGAGGGAGACGTACAAATGACCACATACTGTGTCACACTGTGACATACTGGTTCCGGGGCATTAGCTGTGAGGTGCCTGGGTGTCTTATGTATCTGGTCTTTTGTTTAAAATATTTGAATTGCAGAAAATCAGGGAAAGTGGAAAGAAGATAATTAGACCCCAAATAATTCTACCACTCAAAGGGAGACATTTTTTACATTTTTAAAATCTTGATTTGAAGTTTTGTTCTATGCTTTAGAAAAAAAATACATGCGGTTACCCTGTATACATGTATTTGTAGCCAGAATTTAAATATTTGGGGAAGAAATTAGAAACATATAAAAGCGCTAAGAAGACAACATGCAACTGTGTTCTTTCAACATCGAGGCATATTTTTCCAGTCTTTTTTCCTATTGTAAAAGTAATATTTGTCAGATGACATAACAATGCACTCCCTTTTATAAATAATTTAGAATGTCATTGATCTTCTCATTTTTGTCCCAATAAGACAAGAACACTTACGCGTTTTCATTTCATTTATTGTCCACTACAGTCAACTTCATATTTTCACTTCCCATGTTATTGTTGCCTACAGTTTTAGATGGAGTTTGTTAGAAATTGTATAAATCATATTGTAACTTATATGGAGAGTAGTTACTTAGAATCACCATGGCCTGACTGGTTTCTTGAATCACTGTTAATTCCCATAGCGCATTACTTCTTTCTGGTGAATGTTTTTTCTGCCATAGAAAATTCAGAGAAGGTTTGTGGATTTCTAGATCATTTCAGGTACCAAGTATCTTTATTTTACACTCATAAACACTTTGTTTCTGGGTTTAGAATTTTAGGTTTTAAGTTAGTTTTTTAATCAATTTATTTTGAAAGTATTCTACCAGTATTTTCTGGCATTGTGGTGTTTCTGATAAATCTGAAAAAAGTTAGTTCAGTTCCTTATGGATAATGTGATTTTTTTTCTTGGTGAGATATCATTTTTTAAAAATATTTTATTTATTTATTTTTAGGGAGGGCAAGGGAGGGAGAAAGAGAGGGAGAGAAACATCAATGTGTGGCTGTCTCTTGAGTGCCCCACCACTGAAGACCTGGCCCACAAGCCAGGCATGTGCCCTGACTGGGAATTGAACCAGTGACCCTTTGGTTCACAGGCTGGTACTCAATCCACTGAGCCACACCAGCTAGGGTGTAATTTTAAAAAAATTCTTGATTATCATAGATTCAATAGGAAGTTTATAAATATGGCTACTTATGTTCTTGTGTTGATGATTGATGAACTTGTTCCAACTGAGATGTTGTGATTTCCTTTAATTCCAGGAAATCTTCTCCATTATATCTTTAATTAGATGAGTGCTGAAATTCCTGGATTTATTCTTCATAAGACACAACTTTTCTTTCAAATTTTCTGCCTCTTCGTTCTATGTTTTGAGAAAATTTCTCAAATTAATCTTCTCACTTTTGTTATTTATTGTTTATCCATATCCAGTTTGATTTTAAACATTTTGATTGAGTATTTTATTTTGATTTCTAGTGATTTCATTTACAAAAATCTCTTTTTTAAAACTGATTGAACTTATAATTAAATTAGTCTTATGGCAGCATAAATAAACTAATTGGAAACCCTTTCTGACGGCTCTCTCCAGTTTCTCAGGGACCTTGTGCGGCGAGCTTTGCGTTCCCCCAGAGTGCCTATCGGGGGGGCCCTTCTCTCCTGACACCCTGTTGCAGTTTGGGTGTCAGTGCAGCGGAGAGAATCTACCTTCTTCCTCTGGTTTCATTTCAGACTTTTCTCCTGCTTTTGGTGTCTTATGATGTATTTAGACTCCCCTTTGTGAGGTGCACTTTGCATAGCATGAGTGGGATGTTTAGATCAGAAATGCTCAGCGTGATGAGGTTTGACAATTTTACACATCCTCCCCTGTGCCCTCCCCCAAACACAATCATAGTGAAGAACGTTTTCATTGCCTTTGTCCCCCAAGTTTCCTCCTTCCCAAGGTACGTTCTGACTTTTAATAATTAGTTTTGCCTGTTCATGGACTTCATGTAAATGAAATTGGACAGTATATGGTCTGTGTCCAACATCTTTTGTTTAATGTCCTTTGAGATTCATTCATGGTGTTGCCTTTATCAGTTTTTTTTTGTGTAGTTGAGAATATTCCTTTGAATTGTCACATAATGGCTCATTAATTCTCCAGTTGTTGATAGTTATTTGGATTGTTTACAGTGTTTGTATTATTAGGCATAAGCTTGCTATGAACATTCTTGTACAAGAGTTTATGTAAACAGAAGTTTTATTTTCTTTGAATATATTATTAGGATTTTGTGGGTCATAAGATAGGTGTATGTTTACCTTTCTAATAAACTTTCAAATAATTCTTCAAAGTAATTGTCAGTTTTAGATTCCTCCAGCAATTCATGAGCATTCCACTTACTCTGCACCCTCATACATTTTAAGTGCTGTCTGTTGTTTTTCTATTAGCTATTCCGATGGGCATGTAGTACCATCTCTGTGATTTTATATCACATTTCTTGATGCCTGTCACTTTCTAATAAAGTGGCCTGCTGGGATTTTGATTGGGATTATAGAGCATCTGTAAATTATATGCCATATTAACATTATTGAATTTTCCAATCCATAATCATGGTATACATCCCCATTAATTACATCTTCTTTAATGTCTCTCACCAACTTTTGTTTATTTTTAGTTTTTAATGTAGAAGTCTTACATACCGCTTGTTTCATACATTCTATTTGATATTTTTCTAATACTCTTCATGATAATAAATTTTTAATTTCATTAAAATTTTTTTTTGCCCTTCCTTTCTCCCTCCCTTCCTTCCTTTCTCCCTTCCTTCCTCATTTCTTCTCTTTCATCTTTCCCTCCTTCCTGTTCTCTGAGTATCTGTGGGGCATCAGTGCTGAATTCTGGTCACATGTAAATGAACAATGTTCACTTCCTGTCCTCTAGTCACTCTTTGTCTCTTATATAAATGTGAAAAAATCAGGAAGAGCGCCCCTATACCACGGAAGCAAAAGCTCTTCCAGAAATCCTCGGTAGGTATCTTCTTGCATTTCAAGGGCCAGAACCTAGCAGACTCTATCTCCAAAAGAGGCTTAACGTCTGTTTTTAAACTTTCTAATTTCTGTAATAAGGGAAGCACAGCAAAAGGAAGGCAGGGATGTGTGCTGACTGAGACAATGCTTTGTAAATCATGGGCATGCAAAGAATAATTATGGTATTAATTTTTGGTAACCATCAATAGGATACTGTCAGAGCCTACTTTGAGAACTGTGTGGTGGGGTCACTAGCTCATAACTATACAACACTCATCACCATCTTCATCACCAACAGCCAGAGCCCAGAACAATGGCAGGAGGAGTCCCAGGGTAGGTAGGCACTCACTGTGTATTGAATGAATGGAGCAATGTAACAAAACGTCCTTGTTATCACAGCTGCCAATTGTTTATTACCTACTTTATGTCAGAATGTATAATACGCCATTTCATCCACACTATTTAGTTTAATCTTGCTATAATCTTTTTCGACTAGCAGAATCTGTGATTTGGAGATGTTTATATAACTTACTAAAGATCAAAGAGCTAATAAGTTTGAGAGCCAAAACTCAATCCCAGGGGTCTGGGAATTTTCTCCAACAGCTTTAATTCCATCCTTGTGAACATCATATATTGATGAATTATTAGTATTTTGCTGGCTGCATTTACTTTTTGTTAATGTGGCTCTCAAGCAATCTATTCCTTTAAAAACACAAAAACAATGAGTTCTTTGAAGACAGCAGCCAATGCAATTTTAGTAAATATAGTATTTATAGGACTCTGCAATTAATTTACAAAATTTTTTACATAAAAATTCGCCCTGATGATCTTAGTCTTTGGAGACAACAATTGTCTCCTCCGTGATGTTTTCCTGCACTAAAGGCAATTATTGCTTCTAGCTGTAATAAAAAAATAACCGAAACAGATAGAAGTGTCTTTGTCGAAATTGAGCTGAAACTCCCACTGTGGAAATAATCAGAAAATTAAAAGCTCTACAATCTTGCAAATAACATTGCAACTTAATATTATTGGAACATAACATTATTATCTCTTTTTATAGGGAAAACAAACATAAATATATTTTCAAATGACACCATGATATTAGTTCTATTTTATTGGATGGTGTTGGGGGGAGTGCAAAAAACAATAAGGTTTAGGAGTGAGCAAATGAAACAATGGGGATTAATGAAAAAATGATCAAGAGCCCAAGGATGTTGTTCCTGCAAGTCTTGATCCCGGGCAGAATATTCCCAATGCAATGGCGCTCTACCCCAGCCCTCCTGTGTGGGTTTCTAGGGTGGCTTCATCTACAATCCTCCATGGTGGCACCCAGGCTCAGGGTCTGCCACCAGCTAGGCATTCAATCAACATGGGTTAAGTGACTCAGTGAGCTTGAAGTCAGATCATAGGGGTCAACAATCAGTTTACACTTTTAATGGAATTGTTGAGTCAAATGCTGGGGGAATCTCCAGCCATTTAGTGGTAAAGAGCAAATGGGCCAAGATAAACGGCTCCAAACCAAGGTCCTGTGCAAGTCAAAGGCTGGGAGGATCTCTTTTATTTGGAGCCTGCTGAACTTGATGGCAAACATATGGGTACCCAGTAGAACCTTGACATAGAATCTAGTCCCTTGACCTCCACTGGTTTCTAGACTCATGAACATGTTGCCTCTGAGGCCATGAGAGCCCTGGCTTTGGAATGGTGCTCTCTCTGCTGATGTTCACTGAAAAGGTGTTCTGTTCTTTACAACTGGACTTTCCCCCGCTTAGACAGTATATTAACATGAATGTAAATGGAAAGCTCTGATTCTGGAACCCCCACTGGGGGGAAGGGGAAAGAGTCCTTCTCCCCAGGGCTCTGTGGCAGGGTAGAGGGCGGGCATGGCCGTGGTGTCTTGGAGCCAGTCCGTTGAGTATGAAGGGCTCAGGGACGCAACCTGAGAAGGCCAGGTGTTACCCTTCACTGAGCAGCAGGCTCAGGGCTCGGAGCAACAGACACTGGCTGGGCTTTGAGAAAATTCTGGGTTCTTCCCTAGTATCACGCTTTCCTTACTGCAGTCAATTTTTGGTTTAGAGCAGGTTCATTTTGTCGTGGTCACTTTCATCCTCATATCTGCAAAATCCAAGTTTGTATTCAAAGTTTATCGTTTTGCCTGCAGTCGGACTCTCTCATGTTGGCCCAAGAGCACCTGGGGTAGGTCCATCCACCGAAAGATGCTCTCTGTCTACGTGCCAGCCTCCTCGTCCTCGAGTGTGGTCTGTCCTCCGTGCGGGAGGTGTAGAGCTTTTCTTAAGTTCCTTGTCTGTTTAGTCTCACTCACAACCCAAAGCCCTGACAAAAATACCAACTCCTTCAAAGCCTTAAGCAGAATTAGTAACGTCTTTCTTCAGACTCTCAAATGACTTGGTGCCCCTCCTTTAACACACGCTTCTTTCTTCTTTGATGCAGCCCCATAATAATTGTCATCACTTAATGAGTTCACTCCCTGCATATGTGCCTGTCTGTGTGTCTGTCTGTCCCCTGAGTGACCGAGTACACAAATAGACAATGGCCAAACCATACGTGACAACAGAACTCTGACCCACAACCTCTCCAGCCACCAGCCCCTGAGGCCAAACTGCGAACTCCACAGCCATTGCCCCAGGGCTCGGTCAGAACACTTGGCTAAAACTTGGTCAATACTTGCTTGTTTTCCCACCCCCGACCTGCCACTTCCAACTCAGAACCAACCAAAAAAAAAAAAAAAATCCAGATGTGCTTCCCCAAAGCAACCACAGAGGATGCCTGCTCCTGGTCTGCTGCCTTACTTGCCCCAGGCCAACAGCCTCCAGGCAGGGCCCCCTGAATCCTTCCCTTGTAGTTCCTATCAAACGTCCCCGTCTCCTGCCTGTTTTTGAGTGACAAGAGCTGCTTCCTTTATAGCAAGCTCTACATCTATAGTCCCTGTTGGCTCCCATTTAGGTGGTCTTTATTTATTCCCCTATTCCCAAGACCCTGAACAACAGATGCCATGATTTTCATTTTACTCAGGAGAAAACCGAGGGCAGGGACAGATGTGCAGTCTGGCTGGGTTCGTACAGCCGAATCAACAAAGCCGACACTTGAATTCACATCTCTTGGCTCCCAAGGCTGCTGCTCTTCCTATTCTGTGCTGACCTACTTGGTGCGCGCTGAAGGCCAGGCTGGTGCCTCATCCATCGCTGCATCTCCGGTGCAGGGACTGGCGCACAGCAAGCGCACATCATGGCGCTGGGGGGCGGGGGGGCTGAGTTATTGCCTGAGTTCCTAGGAAACAAGTTTGTACCATTTCTAATAGGTCCACAATTCTGCAAGCAGACAATGTAAGGAAGTTCTGGTGAGCATTTGTGTCTCCGAATAAATGCAAATGGTTATTTATTGCAAAAAATACCAAGACTCATTTTTTAATATACTGCTTAACATAGTAATTCTTGGAAACAGTTCCCCTGTGGTTAAATAATGAAAAGTGAGTGAAAAGAGCAGAAAATGTCACTTCTGAGCGAAAGATTAAAGTACTCCTCTCCTTGGATGTGCTTCACATGTTTGAATAATAGAATTTGTTGGTCGGCCTCATGTTATAAATGACAAACCCAACCCTGGTGGCCCTCAGCATGGGTGCCCCCGGGCTGGCTGCCAGTGGTGTGTGTGGGACACGTGATCAGTGCGGGGTGTGCTTGGCAGAAATGCATTCCGAAGGGTCCGTTTTGCCAGGATCTGAAGCCCCCAATTTATGAATGAAGTTATTTATAAAATAGCTTTTTTGATCATCTTGTTTTCCCTTTGGTCTTATTTCTTTCTATGAAAGTTTAATTGTTTTGGGAGAATTTTAAACTAGGGGCATAACACAGAGGAACCTGCCCTCCTGGGAAAACGCATGCCAACCACAGTTCTACGAGTTTGCAAAGGCTGCCCGGGCAGTAATGCTGCAGGTTGTTTGCAAAAAGCTGGGTTGCTTGCAGCTGTCCCGGAGTGGGCTGGGCCCTACCATGGACTCAGCTTTTCCAGCAGGACAGCTTGTTTCACTTTAAAAAAATTATTGGGGTGGCATTGGTTAATAAGATTATACAGGTTTCAAGTGTACAATTCTATGATGCCTTATCGATACATTGTGTTGCGTGCCTATCACCCATTACCGTTTACAAATGCCTCTATTCCCCTTCCCTCTGGTAACCGCCCTGCTGTTGTCTGTGTCTGTGAAGTTTTGTTTTTCTTGTTTGTTCATTTGTTGCTTTCGGTTTTGTATCCCACATATGAGTGAAATCATACAGTTCTTAACTTTTTCTGTCTAACATATTTCACTTAGCGTGCTATTCTCAAGGTTTATCCATGTCATCACGAAGGGCAGGATTTCATCATCTCTCATGGCCGAGTAGTATTCTATTGGATATATGTCCACATCTTCCTTACCTAACCCTCTGTCGATGTGTGGCTCTATAGAAGACTCCATCGTCTCATTTGTGAGTAAGTATAAGCGATGTCTGCCTGTTTGAAGACCAAACGAGGTAGTGACACTCGAGGAGGTCCTTCACAAGTTCAGAAAGGCCCTACACAGAGGGTCTTTATTACAAAGCAAGCTGTCCTTGCAGGTCTGATCATGATAATCGATGGCTTGTTTTCTGCAGAATAGCCTAATGAAATATTTGTCGTAAAGCAGTAAAACTTGTCATTATCCTTTGTAAAAAATACAAAATCCTGAACTAGTGTCAGAAATCACTATTTGTAAAGCCTTAAACGATCACTAGATTATTTAGTCCACCTCCTCTCTTTTGAAGCCCAGAGAGGACTTGCCCAGTGTCACAGGTCATTGTCAGAAAGGATATACCCAAGGTCAAAAGGTCATTGTTTCCAAAAGAAAACTAAGTGGGAGGCCCTTTAAGGGGATAAGCATATGTGAAAAGAGTTTGAGTTTTACTGCGTGTGTTTTAGTTTTCCTTTTCTCTGGGGCAGAAGATAAAATTGTATTAGACTACTGCTTGTGAAGCCAGAAAAACATGGCAGCCAGAGGCCATGGGGTTAGGGGGCGAGGGAGGGGACACAGTATCCATGCAGGCTTCTGGAGCTGAAGTAGAGCCTTTCGGCAGAACACTGGCTGATTGTCAGCGTCAGTACTTTTGAACAACTTACTACATAGGCCACTGGTGTCTTTGTCTCCTGCCACAGGTCTCAGGCCGAAGGTTATTTAGAAAATGCTGGCATATCTCAGTTGCCCTAAAGGAACCAAAGCAAGACGGTGTGACTCGTCAGCTAAGGGTCCTCCGGATGGGGCTGAATCTTCCCCCATGAAGAGCTGTTGTCGAGCTGGTGCAGAAATTGGTGGCCCAGGAATGTGACTCCTGCTGACCCGCTGGTCCAGCTGCCTCTTTCAACATAGAGTCTTCTTCCAGTCCTCTTTTCCTGCCCAAACCAAGGAGTGCCGTGCTTTGTTTGAACGGGTTAAAGAGGAGGGTTGAACTCACTGCTCTCAGTGAACCTTGGAGGGGCCATTTCTGAGCGACTTGGCACACACAATAACCTGTCCCTTGACTGGCCGATGGGACTCCCTGATAAGGGCCACCTGATACATCTTAATGGATGCATGCCTCTTCTTGGGGGCACACACATTCCTCGGGCGTCTGGCTCTGACCTGACAGGCTTTTGAACTCCCTACACTCTGAAAGCCCCATTACTTGACTTAATAATTTGGGGGAGATTTGAGAGCTGTTCTCGCCAAGGTTTTTCAGACATGTCTAAAGGGAAAGATGTGGTTTGTAAGAAAGGATTTTATAAACTTATCTTTCTATATAATCAAATACTCGGGTCTCTCTTTGACCCTATGCCAGCCCCCTACCCCACCCTCATCCAGCATTCTTGATTCAAAAGAAGGGTTCTAACTAGCTGTCTCCTGTATGTCATACCGCGGTGACTTATCAGATATCTGCTCTGAAGCTTCCTATTGGTCCCACAAAACTGGCATTTCCATGGGCCCTATGGGAAGTTTCTATTCCTACTGACTCAGTGCTGCCCTCATCTTGAACTTTCCACTGCATTTGACCGTGATGATCACCCCAACCTTCATGGGACTACTCTCATCTCATCTTATGGTTTTCTTATTCTTTCTTTTCTCTCATGGTAGAGTTCTCCAGACGCCGATTCCTGCAGGACGTGTAGGGTGCAACACATGTACTGGGAATCAACACCTGTGAAGGGCGGGGGAAGAAGGTGAATGCAGAGGTGGGTATAACAATATCTCCACTAACCTCAGGGTCTCTGGAAGGAGAACGACGCCAGAGTGCCCCACATCAAGGAGGAACGGGCAGGTATTTATTTGCACCTGGCTCGGCCACAAGATTCCATGTCCCTGAGAAGGACGTGACCTAAGGCAGAAGAGTTCTTGGCTATGGGGGTGACAGCTGGGTGCTGTTTATAGACTGCACTCCCTGCAGTTGGGTGGTAAGCCAGACTTAAAGGGGAATCTGAGTGAGGGGGCCTTGTGACCCCCACAGCGTCCTTCATACATCCCCTTGTACCAGGTGATCATGCACACCCCCGAGAAGGATGAAAGCCTTTCTCCCCAAAGAAATATGAATGTGTGCCCACTGACAAAGACATTGCCGATGATTAGAAAGGGTTCACAAATGTTCCAAAACCCACCCAAGAGATCTCACAATAGAGAAACCTAATTATAATCAACCCACCATTAAATTTGATTCTTCTCACTGGAATTACATTCAAGTCCAAGTGTATTCCAATGAAAACTCAAAAGAAAAATGCTTCTGGGTCCTTTCTCCTGTATAATTTCATGTAATCCCCACCGCCCGCCCCGAGCTGGTAGTGGTTATCCTGTTACACAGCAGGAAGCCGCGGTTCTGCCAGTGCACGTGGTAAGACACGCTAGTGTGGCGTGGTCCAGTCGGGTGTAGCAACTTCTCTTTACTTCCACCACTTGTGTCTCTTCTATTTTATCTCTCATCCTCGAAGAGGCTCTCAATTCTCAAGGAGCTTGTAAATTTAAAGGGGCGTGGGAGACAAGAAAAGTGCACCAATAAACACAGGGTGAGGACAAAGAGAAAACTGTTACAAGACAGGCAGGAACAACATTTGTATGAGAAGGAGCATCCCATTAGGTTCATTACACATGTGATGATTTTCCCCATCAGAGTCCACGTGTGAATAGTCGACAGAGATAATTAAATGGTCTCTTTGCTTCATCACTGTCGACATTTCCATAGCAGACATTTCTAGACTTTAGTTGGTTATTTTCAAAGATATTTATTCGGCATTCACTCTGCCCAGCTGACATTAATAATTGTCTTTATATAAGAATGAATTATACATTTTACATACGTATGCCCATACAGCCTGGAAGAATTGACATATGGGGGGAACCCTGATGGACACAGTGCCATAGAGAAGTAGGTGACGGTGACATCCAGGACCCCTGACACGTGTTTTTTCTCACTAGCCTTGTGCAGTCCCATTTACAGTGGCTATAGTTTTAAGTGTGCATTATGTAGGCAGCACACCTGTCTGTTAGGCACTGCAGTGTACATCGTTTTACATGTTCCTAGTGACAGTCTGCATTTCCTTCAGTAACTTCCTAATCTATTAAAGAATGTCCCTACGTGTTGGCCTGAGACTGCCATACCCAGACCACAGGAGGGATAAGAATGAGGGAGCAGACCCCTCACGCCGAATCTATAGGTCCTCTCACAACCTCATCCAACTAGGAGTCTCTTCTGCACTTGTAATGGCTGAAAAGTATGTGGACCCTTCATTTGTTTGGACTTGGTCCTCTCAACCTAGTGGACTATTGGGAATCACTCTCGATGTGTTTATGAAGCTCTTAAAACCCAACAGGTACCAAGGTCAGCTAGGGAGTGGTGATATTATGTAGTCAAGAGCATGTCTTTGACATTTCAGCTGCCTGGGTTTGAATCCTGGCCACTTACTAGCTGTGAGGCCCTGGGCATGTTATTTAACTCCACTATGACTGTGGGTATTAAACATGTGAGTTACATGCACAAAGCCCCTGGCGCATCACAAACTCCGTGAGTGGCTGCTCTCGTCATCATCGAGCCCCAGATTATTGTAAGGCAGATACTCACCAGACACCAGCTGTATCTGACCTGTGCCCATCTGCACCCATCATCTTTGATTCCACAGCCTCTCCCCATCTCTACATTCAGAGTTGCTTCAGGAGAATCACTCGAACCCACCCTACCCTCATCTCCTTCCCCACCACCAGTGCTCTGGTCTGGGCGTCTTCATCTGCAGCCCTGACTGCTGAAGTGTGTTCCTACACAGCCTTCTAGAAACTGCTCTCGCTCTCTTCTGGCCCATCTGTGCACTACATTAGTCAAAGGACATGCGCGAGTGACCCACAGACATGGTGTGGGATTGGCTGTAGGAGCGGGTTGGGCTGGTTCGCCTTCTTAGCTCTGGGGCCACTAGAATTGAACCCCTCTGAGTCTCAGTTTCCCTATTTTGACAGTGCGGACAACAGTCGTGCTGAACTTCCACTGTTCAGCAAGAATCGAGTGAGTCAGCATACGGAGTGTCTGCAAGCAGTCCTGACACACGCTTTGCGTTAGCTACTGGTTGAGGTTTTCATTTTCAAATTGACAAGGGGACAGTCATTCAAAGAGAGACATTAGGAAATCAATCCATCGGGCGCTTGGGGGCTGCATTTTTGTTTGGTGTCTTTTGTCGTTTAAAGGGTGTGGGGCCCACCCTCCCCTTCATCTCGGAAATGTGAGTGATACCGCGACTAGGGCTGTCGGGAGCGTTAGAAATAATAACACAGGAAATCTGGTACAGCATAACCTGCCCAACCTGCGGGAAGCCTCTTCTCCTTGACTCGTCGTACTGACTGAATGACAAGGATGAGCATTTTTGTCGGGGAGCTAAGAGATAAGAGCTGGGTCCCTGATCCAACTTGTGAAAGGGCAGCCAGGTCAAGGAAAAAATTACAACACCCTGTCTCAGTCTTCCCTGGGCACGAGCAGGGATGGCGAGGAGAGCGAAGCTGTGAAGGGAGGAAAGGCGAGTTCTCGAAAACCCTGAAAGGTGAAGCCAGGAGTTCAGGGAGCTGACTGAGGCTGCCGTTGCCGCCGGACAATAGAGAGGGCCCCTCCCCAAGGCTCCCTGGTGAGGTCAGGGGCAAGGCCAGGGACTTGGGCCTACCGTGAGCCTGGCAGACGTGGACAGCAGCTGGCGCCAGGCAGCTTTTCTGTTCCAGGAGGCACGCCCAGCCAAGAGAGAGAGGATTAGGAGGATTTAAATTATAAAAAATAAAACAAGCTATTTTTTTTCCAAGACAATTATCTGTAAGACAATGAGTGGAATTTGTGTCACTTTAACTAAGGGATGTGTCAGCAGAAAAACTAAGGAAGAAGGAAGATCCTGGGCGCTTCTCCTTGTTTGTCGTACAGCAAGACAACAGACAGGTCAGCGTGCCAAGCAGCCGCGCCCGGCGCTGCCCCAGCCAGGAGAGGAGCTTCCTGCATTTTTTCTGTGATTCACTCCTGCAGCCTAAAGCAGATTATCCTCCTCCTTAGGAGGTCTTCCTCCTTTGGAGGATTCCAGCAATTCCCTGCCAGTGACTTCTCTATTATCAAGTGTGTGGGTGACTTGGCCAAAGCACCATCACGAGGGGTGCTCCAGAGGAAAGTGAATTCTGTACAAAGGTGAATAGTTGGTTCTATTCTGGAAGGAGGTGTCCTTTCTGGGATGGAAAAGGCTCTCAAAAAGCACCAGAAGACCATTGGAATATAAAATAACACCGTCATGTGAAGTAGACACAGCACTTCCAAATAAGGAGCACTTTCACTCACTAACTCATAAGGGACGTGTTCATGAACCTACCACGTGGAGGAGGGGAACATGGTGCAGAGAAGTGACAGGACTTTTCCAGAATCAGGCAACACTTGAATGATGGAGAAGGGGATTATTTACCATCCGGAGGGTGCACCCCGTCTTCTCTGCAAACTGCTGTCACAACGGCCATCTCGGAAACGGGCTGCAGGTAGCCGTGGATTTCCTCAGTAGCTCCGCTCTCCAGTCACTGTTGAGTGATCCAGGTGTGCACACTTGAATGGATCTTGCAGGTGTGCAGGCTAAAGGCCAAGGATGGGAAGGAACGGAAGGGGAACACTGATGATTCCGCTACAGTTACCCCTACATTTGAACGTATCTCTTTAAACAAAGTCTAAAGCCAATTGGTAGTTCTAGTCTACTCTCAAACAAGATGAAGACTTTATAGTCTTTTTGTTCATTATGAGTCCCACTCATTCCCCTAAATTCCCAGTCATTATCCAATATTTTAGTTGTAACTCATTTTAATGAAAAAAGACTAACAATAACAATAGTCATGACTATCACCATATAAAGTCAGTTCTGATTTCGCATTTCCAACACATTTATCAGCGTGTTTAATAATCGTTACTTCTTGATTCCTACTTCTTCTGACTTAATTTTCTTTCCAAAGTATCTCCTCCAGTGGCTCTTCCAGTGAAGATCTGTGGCTGAGGTTCTCTTCGTTTTTGAATATCTGAAAATACTCACTGTATCCAGAATGTCAAAGTGCAGGCTTTAAATTTGACACCGATGATGTAAACAACAAGTAACAGAGTGTCCCATGAAACGGTGGCTAACACTTGCCCGGGTGTCATTTTTCTCATTCAGTAATGGAGTCAGGCAGACCGCAGTGGCCCCCCAGTGCCCTCAGGGACCGGGCCTCTTGCTGAGAGTCTCTTTCAGTGGCCTGTCGGTCCCTTCATATTCCCAGCACGGTGGTAGGAGGTCCAGCCTCCTCTCACATTCCAGACAAGACCAACGGAAAAGGGCGAAAGCAAAAATCACACACCTATGGACTAAGACCCTTCTGATCAAATTTTGGCCACTGTGTTCATTTCTAGATACATTTCGGCTGTCGACACGTCAGGCGTCACTTTCCCCCAATTCTCCGTGTTCTTTCCACCCATGTTTTCTAAGAGACCAGTTTGGGCTTCTAGATTTTTAAACATACGTTTTCTATTTTCTTACTCTTAATCCTCCTGAAAGACATAGTTTTAGAATTCCTCTAGCTCCCAATTTCCTAATTATTTTGTTCTCTGTGAAGACTACTGTTACGGAAAGTAAAAATAATTTTAATGGTTATATTTTTGATATCCAGGTTTTCTAATTGGTTATTTTTCCCACATGTTTTCCATTTTTTTTTTGCAATATAGATGGTGTCCCTTGAGATTCTCGCATATATTAAATATTGTTACTTGTTATAAGTACCTTTCAGTCTTCCCCACAGATCCATAGGTCTGAGTCCTCTCACGTTTCAATCCATACACTATCATTTGTGGTGGGGTGTGTCTTGTACCTCTCTGTTCCAGGTCATTTTCCATGGGCTTTATCTTCAGCAGACATTCTGTCCCTTGCATGGCCCAAGGGGTGCAGGTGTCCTCCGGGGACACTTCAGGTTTGCCTCTGCCCAGGCCACAAAGACCTTACCAGCCATGAACCACTCTGTGGGGCCCGGAGCTGACTTTCTGTATTCCATGGTTGCTCTATTTGAATCCTGGACCGAGCACCACACACCTTTGCGGTTTCCGTTTCTCATCAGTTACCATTTTCACCATGGCTTAGCGTAGGCAGTGAGCTTCTGCCCAGGGGGTTGAGACATTCTAGTCCCAGTTCACAGAAAGGACATGTCTTTGCTTCATGCTTACTGTTTTCTTCTTGCCATTTTTAGGCTTAGGTTCCAGAGCCTCACATCTGGAGGTGGGGTGGCGTCCAGTAAGCCAGCTTGTGTAGCTGGGGTTTGGTCCCCATTCCCCAGTTTGAGCTCAGGAATCTCAGTTTCTTCTCCATTTCTGGCCCCTGCATGTTTTCTTTCTGGCTTAGGAGCTCAGCTAAATACTTGCTGGATGGTTCGTATACAGCATCTGATGTTTCCGTGTGTTTGGAGCGGGAAGCAATGTGCGGATGTACTTCGTAAGCCACGCTGCCCTGAAATCAGAACCTGCAGCCCATAAGGAAGGGGGAGGAAGGGGAGGTGTAGGGAGGCTGAGACACCCTGTGTGCTCAGGGAGGCAGCTCAGGTGGGGACCTCAGGCCTCGGAGGCTTCATGGCCACCCTGCGTGCCGCGCACTTGCCTGAAGGGGGAGCCGCAGAGAACATGAGGTGGGCGAGGCACATTTGCCGAGTGGGGCCGAGGCAGGAAGGGAAGCCTGCTGGGTTCCCAACAGCTTTCTGACTTCTGTTTCTGGTCTCCAATGTGGGCCATACTATACTTTCTGCCTTTGATTACAGAAGAATATGCATTATCCTCCATGTATGTTTGGGGGTGTGGGGGTGAGTGTAGAAATTCATTAAAGTGGTTTTCTATATGTTCAACCTAGGCTTTCTCACCAAAATGGGGAATTCAAGTTCAGACCCACCAGAAGCTCAGCTCAGATTATCCACTCGCCTCTGAGAATGAATTGGCTGATTGGCTCAGCAGTAGAGGTTAGTGTAAGTCATTTCAAGAAACACAGTTGAAATAAGAACATTTCAATAAGCCATGAAGTGGAATCCTCTGAGTTATTTCTGTGTCATCACAGTTGGAGCAATGGCTTTCGAAACGGACAGTGGTTCATTGTGCCTGTTGTTGAGTAAGCCTAAGCTGTACATGAACCTTTCAAACTCGCAGATTTGTAATCCGTGAATGGTTAGGCTATTTGGAAGCTTAAAAACATCAACGTAGTTGACTCAGACAAAGCTGACTTTTAATAAGTGTGTGTCCTCTCACCGTATCCACATTCTATTGCGAGCAGGTGCTTCAGGAAGAAAGACCCAGTGTTAACTGTGGTAGGAAACTCCTAGAAGAGAGATCTGGTGTCACATTCAGGCGGGTGGCCAAGGGGGCATGTGTGGACTTGGAGGAAGAATGTCCATATCTAATCTTCAGCTGTCCTCATCCACAAAGAACGTCACAGGAAGAGACTTCGGTTCTCTGTGCAGAAACAGGGAAACTGAGTCCTCGAAGGGGGACGGGAGACACTGGGTCCAAGGTGAAAAACCTGGAAAAATGTGAAGCCAGGATTTGGCCACAGCAGGAGCAGACAGCTGACCTGATACTAACGTTTAAATCCAGAAATTCTACTTCCTGGCACTGGATCGCAATCTCCAGGGTCATGGCCATTCCCAGGGTCAGCTTCATGAATGACATCCGAACACAGGATGCAGGAGGAAAAAGACACTGTGACTCCATTTTTAAATAAATCCTAAAACAGGCAAACTTCCATTACAATGTTAAGATAACAGTCTTCTCTAAGACTGAGAAATGTTCCCTAACAGGGGGGCTCCCCGTGTCTCCCAAGGCTGTTTCGCTTCCTCCAGAGATGAAGGATGCAGTGTTTAGAGGAGGGTATGTTGATCATTTTTAACCTTAAAATAAGGAACTCTGTAGTACGGGAGGCTGTTTTCATGGGTAGACAGGACAGAAGGTGGGGACGCTGACTGGTGATGTTCGTTGTCCTCGTGTCCCAAGCATGACCTACTGGGGGGAGTCCCTCGGCCCCCCAGATTAGATGCCATTTTATTGTGCATCTAGTATGTGCCAGCCTCTGCTCACAGCACGTTTTCTACGTTGTTTCTCCTCAATTCAGAAGCTAAAAAGAGAAAAGGTGTAACATACACACATCATTTGGTTTTTATTGTACTGATTCTTCTATTAAACCAGGGGTAACAGACTCTTTTCTCAGAATTTGGTCTCGGTCTCCAGGGAAATGCAAGTACTGACTGCTGTTTCTTGAACCTCATGCCTTCTAACATGAGGACACAGGAAAGAGAGACCTCATCCTTGGGTGGCACTGGTTGTGGGAGTCACAGAACAGACAGAGTATGGATGTCAGGACAGACGGAGGGACCTGGCTTAAACCAAACCCCATCAACTCCCCACCGGGTGGCCCAGTGAAAGTCACCTGGCCTGTACAGAGCCTCAGCCCCTCCATTGTCCAAATGCCTTCCTGCTATAAAGCCAACTAGGTGCTCCTGAAAAGCCTGGCACCCTGCAACATCAGGCACTAAAAATAACAGGGCTTGTGGCGGAAATAGTGTGAAAAGCTAGCACCTCAAAGGGTAGGTACCTTTATAATCACACCCCTAAAAATACACACACACACAAGTGTTGCTGCCCTCGCCAAGGGTGTGTTAAATTCCTACAGGTAAAGCCATGCGACCACTTGCACAGCCCTTCACCTGTAATTTCAGGTCAAGGGTCCTGAGGGAAGTGGGTATGAGGGAAGATGAAGGGCAGAATGAATGTCTGAAGACTGGGCGACCATAAAATACGCACTTCGGAGGAGGAGTGAAGGCTGGACCTGAGCCAAGACAAAGCCCGTGGTAAAGTGATCGCTGTTGCTGACGGCTTCTTCCTCGGCCAACCGGGGCCATGGCCATGGGGCTAGTGCACCTAAAGCTTAGCTACTGTTCCCAGGGGGTGGAAAAAAGGTCTCCTGAACCAAGCCCTCATGTGCACAATGCAGACAGTGTTCCCTAATGTCGCCTGGATGGCATCTATTTCCTGTTTCAGGAATGGATGTACAGCAGAACAGACTGCCCTACCTCCTCACCAGGCTGCTTGGCTTTTTACAGATAAGGAAATTACACGGGTCCCTGACACTTAGTAGTGTTTTTGAAAACACTGCCTGTCATTCCTGCTGTCACACGGTTAGATTGAGGGCAGTAGTTTTGTCACACTGAGTTGTCTGACTTCCGGCTCCATCGTTTTCCCAGGCACATGGCTCCCCAGTTTTTAAAGACTCTGCATTTGTGCAGGAGGGGCAGGAGAAGCAACAGCTTCCCACCTCCAGCTTGGGGGGCTGGCGTAAACTGATATTCTTGTGGAGGGTTGTCTGGACCGATGAATCAGGGAGGGAGCCCGGGACGAAATGCAAACACCAACTTTTCAATGTAAATCTCACTCAAACAGCATCTTTTGGAAAAGTAAATGTAGGTCCTGTTGATTGATTCTGTGGTATTCGGCAGGACTGTAAATAGAACCTCTGCTACACATGGCCAGGGGGGGGAAATGCAGCATAAATAAAATATTAGCCTAATTAAAGAGTATCTTTTCTATCTTGATGAACCTTGTGAGGTCTGGTACGTAAGTGCAAAAAACCCACCAAAATAGTCATCCTGAGCACAGGGGGGCAGACGCTGGGACCCATGCCACAGGACTGTTTCAACTGAGAAGTCTGTATCCTTCTGAGGCAACTAAAGGCTGAGGCGGAGGGATCTGGAATCACAGCACAGGGGGACCAGTTAAAGCTACAGGCCACATTTAGCCCCAAGAAAGTAAACTCAGGGACTCCTACGTTATGGTCAGCAATCTGACTTTTTTTTATAAGTCCCTGAAGGTTAAACAGGAGCCACGGGAGAGGGGTGTGGGATATCAGTGTGGTTTAGACAAATATCAAATTCTCTAACAGTGGAATCTGCTCAAATATCGGAGGCGACATTTCCAGAAGTGAGCGTGCTGTCCCTAGAGGCATTTAATCAGAAAGGGCAGGACCTCTCTGTCTGCAGGTTACCTGGCTTGGCCCAGCTTCCCACAAAGACATATAGGAGGTATGCTCTCACACTTTGAAAGGGCTTTTTATATGCAAAGCAGTCAAAAGGACGACAGGCACCCTCGGTGTGTCCTAATTTACATGCTATGATCTTTAGGACGCGGGTTCCGTGCATCTGCTTGGGCCACTGTAAGAAAGGGCCACAGACTGGGTGGCCTCAGAAACAGCAGCGTATTGCGTGGGCAGGGCGGGTTCCTCCTGAGGCCTCTCCTTGGCTTGTGGATGGCCGTCTTCTCCAGGGTCCTCACCCCGTCTTCCTTCTGTGTCTGTCTGTGTCCCCATCTCCTCTTCTTCCAAAGACACCAGTCATACTGTTTCAGGGCCAATCCTCATGGCCTCATTCTAACGGAATCACCTCTTAAAATGGCCTCTCTCCAAATACAATGCCATTCAGAGTTTGGGAGCTAGGGCTTTAACGTATGCTTTGTGAGGGGTGTGATTCAGCCCACACCAGGTGTCATTACTCCCATCTTATCAATGAGGCAACTGAGGCACGGATACCCAGAGTTTCGCCGGAGTCACACAGTGAGCTGGTACAGAGCTGGGATCTGAACGCGGATCTGTCTGAGGCGGAGCCCCCACCCCGACCCTTCCAGCTCTGCTGCCCCATCAGAATGAGGCAATGTGGGGTGGCCACCCAGCAGGGCCTGGGGAGGAAGGTGACCTGGCCCGGAGGAGGCCCAGGGGCAGGATACACAGGTCCCCCAGAGAGAGCAGGCACCAGCAGGGGCCTGTGTGGACGGGGAGGGGCCTGGCACAGAGCCGCTGCGTCCCTGGGCTCCTCTTACCTTTTCAGACCAGCTGGTGCCCAGTACAAGTGTGTCAGATTTCCTGGAACATCCCGCGTGGAGACAGAGCCGAATGAAACCTGCGCCTCTCTGTATTCCCCGCAGAGGAAGCCCTTCTTGGCTGCAGAGACGAGGAGGACGGTGAGGGGAGCAAGTGAGAGGTGAGCCCACTTCCTTCCCCACACCAGAGACCCCCCACCAAGGTGGACCATGGGAGGTCGGGCCGCTGCTAATCGTTCTGGGAGGAGAAACAGTGATCTTCACACGTGCGTGCAAGCACACGGGAGACACAGTAAACACCGTCTACTGTATCCGCAGCTCCAGTGTGGGGCTGAGTCGCAGCCATGAATCCATTAGTAATGTGCGGAGCGCGGAGAGTGGGCGGCACCCGGCTGTGGATTTGCCAGGAAGAGTGGCGTGCTTTTCTGCGCGACAAGAAACACCCCGTGGAAAATGATTTTCTTCCTGTGCAATTAGGCCTGCCTCTCAATTTAAATCATTTTTAACACTCTCCTGGGCAGTGGTATATTTTAAGTGTGAATAATATACCCCTTACGTTTCTATTCAACATGGACCATTAGACAAAAAAGCGTTTTATAAACGTGAACCCCACCCCCGCCCCCGATAAGGGCGGCAAAGTGATGAATTCATGAATGCCTGGAAAACCAGTAGAGCTCCCATCCAGGGAGAGACAGGGACACCGTGTTCTCCTCCAGAGCAGGGGCTGGCCATCCACATCCCGTGCACCAAGGCCAGCCCTCTGTTTTCTGTAAATAAAGTTTTATTGGAACACAGCTATTGCACAGCCAGTTGGTTATGGACTCTCTACACTGCTTGTGTATTACAACGGTAACCGGTAAGCTTGGCTCTCAGAGCCAAACGCGTTTCCTGGCTGGCCCTGTGCCAGCCACGTCTGCCGCCCCCATCCCAGAGCCTCAGCGCCACGCGGCCCCTTCGCCACTACTGGCCGCTCTCTCTCCAGACACAGCGGAGGCCCTGTTGAATCTGGCTCTGGTGCCAGATGGCTTAGGCCACTGAGAAACAGCGCTCGTGGCTGCCAGGCTGTTTCCTGATGGTATATTTTACATAAATGTCAACAGCAGTTTCTAGTTCAGAAAAGCCCGGGGAACCACCATAAAAAGCAGCAGTTCACATAGAGTGAGTGTGTCTGCTGTGCTGGACGTGGATGCTGGTCCAAGCCCGGGCTACCCTCAGACCCATGTCTCTCCCCAGCCCCATGCCCATCTCTCTCCCGGAGACTCACTGGCACCCCAGTTTCTTCCCCTGTCAGCTGGTTTCTGCTTGGGGGTGACTCCTGGGGACCCAAGCAAGAGCTCTGAAGGCCGGGGAAAGGCAGAAGCCGGGCTGTGCTCGTCTCCCTGATCACTATCCTGTCTGTCTGCCCTGGGCACATCTCCACAGGCAGCTTTGTTTACTCTCCAAGGGAAGAAGGATTCGCCAGTTTTACAGACAGGTCCTTCCTCTTGCCTTCTCGCCAGCCAAGATCACCTTACAGGAGTGGTTGTCAGTGGTGGGGGGCGTGGTTTTGCCTCAGGGTGCGGGGGAGGGAACGCGGCAATGTGTGCAAACATGTTTGGTTGTAATAATTGGGTTGGGAGAGGGGAGCTACTGGAATCTGAGGCTGAAGGCCCAGGACGCTGCTGTTTAGCAGGACGACCCCCTTTGGGGACACACGTCTGGGTCCCCAAAGTCCATACCGCTGAGGCTGAGAAATCTTCAAATGAAGTGTATTTATGTGACGATGCAGAGAAATTGTGGCCCAGCAAGATTGTAGGCACACACACTCCCCCGCGGAAGACAGATTTCCTCAGTAGTTGACGCTGCCTGCCAGACCCTCCTCCTGCTCACACACATGTAAATTATTTAAATCCCCTCTTTTGCAGTAACTTCATGTGGCTAACCACATTTCACTGCGATTTCAATACCGGTTTACCTAAGAAAATGTATCCCGGACACATCAAAAGCAGCTGAATGAGAAACACCATGTGGACCCTTTTTTATTTTTAAAGGCAGAATGCAGTGTATTAGAAATAGATATAATACGTTAGACTTTTCTCTTTTTTTGGTCAAATCATGTTTGATTTGATTAATCTCAGCTGAACAGGAGTTTAACACTGGGTCTTTTAAGTGAGCTCATCCCGATATTAATGAGATCCAGACTGATTCAAGTAAAAAAATGATTAAAAATCTAAAATGTCCCCTTGCTGTTATTCAAATGAATGGAAGGAAAGAGGTGGTATTTTTGAAGCTCGTTTGCGCTCCCTCCCCCTCCCCTTTTTCCCTAGCCTAATTGACTTGGATCTGGTTCATCTTGAGTAGGTTATGTTTTCTTATTGTAACAGCTTTCCCCAGCAAAATCATTCCCCTCGCTAATGAGCTCCATCCTCCTATGATAGGGAGAGAGTTTTAAAAACGCCCACTGTTCTCTCCTGTTCATTTGAATAGCACCAAAGGGACCCCTTTTCCCATCATTTCTATCAGAGAGATGGGGCTGGATCTCATTAATAAAGAGATGATTTTACTCCAAAGAGCCCTCGGCATCGCGCCCTAACCTAGATTAGAACTTTGTCAAACACGGAGCCTCTGCCATTGAAACCACCCCCAGGGCTGTCCCCGCACCCAGTGCCACTGTAGTCAGGGTTTCACTGGGGGACGGAAAGGTCAGTGAGGGGCTGGCCGTGCCCCCGATTCCCCGTCTGCCGATCTACTATGAGGCATTCTGAGGGAAAGCGTTTTGTCCTTCATTCAGCAGCCCTGTGTTTGGCAGTGACCAAGCCAGGCCGGACGCTGGAAATGCAGGTCAGAGTGAGCCATGGGGTCAAGGACTCCAGCACTGGCCCAGCTCGGCCCTCACTCTGCTCTCTCCTTCTCTGTCACACTGCCTTGTGCTCATCTTCCTGGGTCTCGATTTCTGTTTCTCCACGTTCCAGCTCACCTGCAGACTCCCTTGTCTGACTTCCTGCCCCTGTTTGTTTCTCCATGGGTAACAGGCTCCAGGTAGGACACACGACCCAAGATGCCCATGGCCCTAAAGAACCTTCCTGCTATGGATCAGTCCCCTGGACCCCCTAAGTCCTTCCTCTGCCCCCTCGACCACCCACATCTTCAGATGCTCTGACAGCCTAGGGAGGGAGTAGGCGCTGCTGGTTGGGCATGGGGGCTCTGAATGGCCCAGACGCAATCTGAGCCTTGCCCCTTGTGACCTCGGGTAAGTGCCTGCTATTGGGATACAATTCTCCACGGTTTTCTTGCGTTTCTGTACACTGTACACACTTTCCTCTGGGGTAGCCAACAGTCTTGGAAGGCAGCAGCTGTCTCTCCCACTGGAGGAAGGGCTGGCAGACTTACTGCTCAGTACAGGAGATGCAGGTTCCCCAAGCCTCTCTCATAACTCAGCCCATGCACGTGCTGGTATCGCCTCCTGCTTTCTGTGTCATCTTGTGGAAACTGAGACTCAGGGAGTGGTTTGAGGAATCCTGACTCTCTGGGGATTCCTCTAGCTGTGATTAAAAACTGTCCTTTGTCTCTGACCCAGGAAGCTCATGTCTTCCGCCAGCATGCCCAGAACTGTGGGGCAGGCTGACTTGTTAGCTGGCAGGCAACAAAAAATCTCAGAGGCTCTACAATCTTGACTGCGAGTTCTGAGCCTCCATTTCCTCGAGTATGAAATGGGAGGATAAGGAGTTCCTTTCTCATCGGGTAGCTGTGAAGATTGTGTTCATCAACGTTTATACTGCGAAACACCCACCGGCGAACAGTAAACATTCAGTTAATATGAGCTAATTTTTGGTCATCACGCCACCTCTACATGCCACCTCAGTCTCATTGACTGCAGGAGAGTCGATGATCTGAGGGCTTGAAGACCAGCGTGGTCATGGGGACCACCCCCCGGAAAAACAATGTCATTCTGTTGTCAACTTCCATGGCCACTAGAGACAGACGAAATCCACTATGGGGCCACCAACGGGACGGGACTGATGGTTCTTCCTTGCTCATTTGAGTTACCATCTGTAGCCTCAGTGGAGCACGTCTGATTTTATCCCAGTCCCTCGCCACGTGCAGGTAGTTACTCAATAAATCCTCACTGAGTAAGGTCGACCATACGAGTGAAATGGTTTTATTCAAAATTTATTATTTTAAACCAGTTTTAGGTTAACAGCAGAACTGAGGGGAAAGTATAAAAGTTTTCCATACATACTCTGTGCTCGCACATGCACAGCCTCCCCTGCTATCAACATTCCCCACCGGTGGCACATTCGTTGCGACGGATGAACCTACTCTGACCTGTCATAATCACCCAAAGTCCTTCGTCTACACTGAGGTTCGCTCTTCATGTTGTACATTCTGCGGAGTAAGATGAATGTATAATGACATGTATCCATCATTACGGTCTCATACACAGTCATTTTGCTGTGTGTCAAAAGGTTTTTGTGCTCCACCTACTTATTCCTTCCCACCCACCCCCAGCTGCTGGCAGCCAATCATCTCCTTAGTCTCCATAGTTTTGTCTTTTTCCAGGACGCTGTATACTAAGAATCCACAGTGTGTAGTCTCTTCAGGTTGGCTTCTTCCACTTATTAACGTGCATTTAACTTTTCCCCATGTCTTCTCATCACTTGGTAGCTCATTTCTAGCACCAAATACTATTCCATTGCTGCAAACCCTACCGCTCATTTATCCATTCATCTCCTGAAGGGCATCTTGGCTGCTTCCAAGTTTTGTCGGTTATGATTAAGCTGATGTAAACATCTCTATGCAGGTTTTTGTGTGGACTTAAGTGTTTAACTCATTTGGGTAAATATCAAGGAGTGCCATTGCTGAATCATGTGGCAAATGTATGTTCAGTTTTGCAAGAAACTGTCAAACTGTCTTCCAAAGTGACTGAGCCGTTTTGCATCCCACCAGCAGAGAGCAAGTGCTCCTGTGGCCCCACATCCCCACCAGCGACTGGAGGTGTCGGTATTGTGGATTTGCGCCATCCTAAGAGGTGTGCCGTGTGTCTCTTTCTTTTAAGTTGAATTTCCCTGATGACAAGATGTAGAACATCTTTTCATGTATTTATTTAGCATCTGTATATCTTCTTTGGTGAAGTGTCTATTAAGATCTTTGGCCCATTTTTAAATTGGGTTATTTGTTTTCTTATTGTTGAGTTTTAAGTAACTTGTCAGATGTCTTTAGCAGAACTATTCTCTCCGTCTAAAGTTTGTCTTCTTGTGACTTGACATTGTCTTTTAGAGAGCATAAGTTTTTATATTTTAATGAAGTTTAACTTATAAATTATTTCTTTCATGGATTGTGCCTTTGGTGTTATATCTGAAAGTCATTGCTATACCCAAGGTCATCTAAATTTTCTCCCATGTTAGCTTCTAGGAGTTTCGTAGTTTTGTGTTTTACATTTAGGTCTGTGATCCATTTTGAGTTACTTTTTGTGAAGGGTGTAGTCTGTGTCTAGAATTTTTTATTTTTTTTTTGCCTATGGATGTTCAGTTGTTCCAGCATCTTTGCTGAAGAGACTACCTTTGTTCCATTGTATTGTCTTTGCTCCTTTGTCAAAGATCCATAAACTGCATTCCTGTGGGTCTGTTCTGGGCTCCCTGCTCTGTTTCACTGAATATGAATTTAATTCCTGTGACCAGGAGGAAATACCCCTGTGACCATGTGCCCATTTTCCTGGCATTTAGAATCACCTTTCTCCTCCTTTTAAATCCCTCCAGAACCTTCCTGCTCCCAGGATAAAATTCAAACACTTCACTGAGGCTTAGAAGGCGCAATGAGATCTGCCCCTGCCCCTGCCTCTAATGTACCTCTGAACCCCCACCTCTCTCCCTCAACACACTTGGTCCAGATAGACTGGTCAGATATTTTGTCGAATGCCCCTCAATTAGGACTCATCTGGTATTTTTCCTGTGGACAGACCGGGACTATGGGTTTTGACAGAAGAAGGACATGGAAGTAAAATGCTGTTTTCATCATGTCACGTTAGGGGTACAAACAGTCAGTGTGCTTTGTCACTGTGGGTGTCAATGCAGATCCCCGGCTGGTTGAGTGTTTGACAGGTTCCCCCACTGTGAAGTCACTCTTTTCCTCTCCTTTTTACACTGTCCTCTTTGGAAAGAAACCTCTATGCGCAGCCCACACTTTAGGGGTGGGGTGTCTTGTTCCAGCTACTTGTTCTACCCAGACTATTCACATCGATTATTTAGAATTTATCTGCATGGCATATTTGTCTCTTCTCCCCACCCCTCACTTATTTATTTGCTCACTTATTTTTTTTAAGATTTTTATTTATTTATTTTTAGAGGAAGGGGAAGGGAGGGAGAAAGAGAGGCTGACAAACATCAGTGTAGGAAAGACACATTGATTGGTTGCCTCTTGCATGCCCTCCATTGGGGACCTGCCCCTCGACCCAGGCAGGTGTCCTGACTGGGAATCAAACTGGCGATGCTTTGGTTTGCAGGCTGGTGCTCAAGCCACTGAGCCACATCAGCCAGGGCTATTTCATGCCCTTATTTATATCAGTATAATTCATATTTATTTTGTTGGTCAGTTGTTTAGCTTTGGCCATCGGGAGGTCTTTTAGCTGCCTCCTGGCTTTCTTTGGCATATTCCCATTATTGTGTCCTTTTATTCTAGTGTATCCTTACTTTCCAGCACTACAAGGTGCCCCAGGTACATCTTGTACACTTCCGGTACCAGACCCATTCATCCTAGGAGCAAGGAAAATTTCAATACAACTTTAAGTGGAGATAGCGTCCATACTAGTTAAATTTTCCACATAACATTAAAAGAAATACAATGTACTAGTTATTTTTGGAAATGACCGTAAAATATTTGACAAAATCTCCCAGACATTGCATAAAAATATGAATTAACCATCTTTGTTATTGAACTTAGTACAACGGTCTCAAAGGAAGGGGTGATGGACAGGATCCAGCAGCGCTTTGTATAGTATTTACGGCAGCAATGCAAAGACTTTGCATTATTAGAAAAGTCACCATAGCAGTAGATCCAAGGACACAGATTAAGTGGTCATCTCTATAAATGCTGAAAGGCATTTGAAAAAACTTAAACTGTATCTTGTTAAGAACCGTTAGCGAATTCAATAATAATAAGACAAATGACCCAATTAAAAATACGCAAAAGGCTTGCATGAATACTTTACCAAAGAAAATATAGAAGAAATGGTAGCATCAAAAAATCATCAAGGAAATGCAAATTGTCGTCGTACTGAGAACTCACCATACACCCACTAGACAGGCTGAAATCGCAAGACTGACAATGCGCTGAGTGTCGATGAAGAAGCAGAGACATCGCAACTCGTATTCATTGCTGACGGGCATGTAAAATAGTGCAACTGCTTTAAAGGATACTTTGGCAGTTTCTTAAAATATTAGTCTTACACCTACCAGATGAACCAGTCATTTCACTCTGAGGTATTTAGCTAAGGGAAATGAAAGCACATGTCAACTCAAAGACTTGTGCACAAATGCTCAAAGAGACTTTATTTGTAACAGGCCCAGACTGGAAACAAACTCACTGTCCATCATGAGTTGGGGATAAACGATGGAATACTACTCAGCAATGAAGAGGATTCACTGCAGGTGCACACAACGCAATGCGTCTACATAGAGAGAGTTGTAAGTATGTAAATGCGTTTATTCACCCAAAAGCCAACATCATTAAAATATAAAATAAGATAAGCATGTCACTCTCACCCCTGTTGTTAAACCTTGTAATGGTGTAAAAATGAGGGAAACACAAAAATAAAAGGGAACAAAATGCTTCATTAAAGCTGCCAGAGTGCACAATTGAACCCTGGGAAATCTGAGAATTAAGTGAAAAAAGGAATTACTAATAACAAAGTTATTTAAAAATTCAGCCTGATAACAAGGAACTGGAATTAATAAATATAAATAAATATATAAAAACAATGACTAATTAGAAAAGATAGTGGATGAAAAGACCCTCATCCATAATAACACCAAAAAGATGAAAGGCTTAGGAATAAGTTTAATAAGAAATAGGCACAAAAAAAAATTCTGAAGAAAAATTTAAAACCCTACTGAAGGACACAGGTAAGTACAGAACAAATAGAAAAATACCTACTTTGATTTGGAAAAGAAAACTTAATATAACAACAATGTGAAGTCTTTCTTATTTTATTTATATGTGCAACAGGATTCCAATTTGAAACACAAAAAATATTTCGTTTTGTTTTTGAAACAAGACTAAATCGACTCTAAAATTTAGATAAAAATAAGAAAACTGTCAAGAAATGAAAAAAAATGTTCAGCTTAACCAGATATAAAGCTGTATTTTTATTTATTTATTTATTTTCTCTCTTTTTTTATTGTCGTTCAAGTACAGTTGTCTCCATTTTCCCCCGCCTCCCCCACCCCAACCATCCCCACCTCCCACCCTTGATCCCACCCCCTTTGGCTTTGTCCGTGTATCCTTCATACATGTTCCTTGATGACCCTCCCCCTTTTCTACCCGTTCTCCCCTCCCAACTCCCCTGTGGTTACTGTCAGTTTGTTCTTTGTAAAGAAAATTAAAATGTAGGGTATCAGTACATCAGGGAATGAAGTGATCAGAAAATACTTGATGGGTCAAAAATAGGCACAGATATGCTCAGAAATCTATATGTCTAAATCTTCATCTACATAACTGTGATGAAGGAGGACTCTTAAATGAGGGAAACAATAATGTATTGGAACTTCTGAATATTAATCAGGGAAAAATTGAATCCACACCTCACTTCATATAGCAGAAGAAAACACAAATGTATCAAATGTATTAAAGATTTAATAGTATAAAAATGAAACTATAAATGAAAAAGAAAAAGAAGTGAATCTCTTTGTAATCTGGGTGTCTAGAAAATTTTTCTACCTAGGACTTAAAATCCACAAACCAAGTACACTCAAAGAAGTGATACTCGACTACACTGGAAATGAAATAGTCGTTTATGCCCCAAACACCAGAAGATAAGTAACGAAATTAGAAAAAAAATCTTACAACTCATACTAGAAATAAAGGGATACTTTCCCACAACCAAAACAACTGTAAGTTAGAGTACCCACATCAAGAAAACGGTGAGGTGGCAACAAATGACGTGAATAAAAAGTTCTCAGTAAGGAAAATCCAACGGCTCCTAAACACACAAAAAAATCCTCAAGTGACTCGTAACTCAAGTAACGGAGACGCACACAGAGCCATGACACTACGTTTTACCTGCCAGGTTGGCGAAAATTCTGAATGTATGCAAATGTGTTCTCGTGTGTAGCTAGTAGCAGGGGTAAATAGGTTTGAACCCTTGGGGGAAATTTATCAATATTTACCAAATTTAACAACACATACGCCCTTTGATTCACCAACAAATATTTTTTAGCATAACTATGTCCCATATATTGCATGGAGCCATATTTACTCATCACTTATTGTTTGTTTGAAACTGACATTTAACTGGGTGTGCTGCATTTAACCTGGTAATCTCACCACCATAAGTAGTTTTCTAGATTCAAAAGCCCTGTTAAAACTCTCTCCTTGTCTTGGGGGCATCATTCCCAAACTAATGAGAGTAGCCTGCTCTCCACTCTCACAGAGCTGGTGGTCTTAAGCAAGTTGTGGGGTGTCTCCCCTGGTGTAAGATGAGGCAATTAGACTAGGTGATCTCTAAGGCTTTTTTCTGCTCTAATTTTCAGAATTAATTCTCACGCCGGTTCCTATGACTAATTTCTTTCCATTACAACACTCTGCCTTTCCCTCAGACACAGGACTTTCACAGTTTAATATATGTATGTTACATATGTACATACACACATATACATATATACATATATACAGGAGTGGGCAAAAGTAGGTTAAATTACCAGCCATCATTACCTAAAAGATAAATTATACATAATTAAGGATATAAAACAATAATAATAATGATAAGGCAAATAATATGATAATTAACACATAGATAATCATAGAAGCATAAACTCTGTTTGGCATACTCATGACTGTATACCTCCTTTCGCCCCCCTGCGTCTGTGTCTATATGCATGGACGTTATGTCTAACCATGGCTTGGGGCTCCTGCGACCATGGATGCTGGCAGTGGACCTCAGGAACATTTTCTTCCTTCGTGCTTTCTAGACAGAGAAGCTGGTAGATAATCCAGCTCACAATTACACGAACTAGGCATAGGACTCGATTGGGGTCTGTCCAGTTGAGACAGAAATCTTACAGACAGGACTCTAAACTCCAGCTGAGGCATTCCCCAGTCACATGGGGAAGTGGAGAGACTGAGATCTGGGGGACAGAAAAGAGAAGAACCAGTTAAAACACAGGGGGGTCCTTCAAGGATGCCAAGAACGGCCATGTTGATAAGGAAGCGATGATAACAGCATGGCGGCTAACTTCGGTTATTTTCTTATACCACATCTCTGTGTAACATGGCTGCTATAACTTCCCTGTGGGCAAGGCGAGATGCAGGTAGTCTTTTCTCCCATTGGGGAAAGTAACACCCCAAAGGTCACCACATTTATATAGGATGAAACTGAGAGCCACACCCTGGCTCATTTTTACTTTTCCACATCATGAGGCTGACCTAAGAACCACAAAAACTATCAAAAATGACAAGAATCAGAATAGGGTTGCTTCTAGAAGGGGGTGCTTTGAGCCCCTGGAGAGTCATAATCAGAATCCAGGAGAATTGTGGGTAAGAAGAGATTCATGAAAAGAGTAGAAGAGTGGACCAAATAATTTACTGTATCATTTCTAACTCTGACCTATAAATCTAAGGCCAAATGTTCTGCTCTTTTAACCTCTTCCCCTCAAACCCCAGCAGAGCAGCATAATGGAGAAATGAATCCCTGTCTTATTAATTCTCCCCCATCTGAATGCGGGGCTTACTCCCCTCATATCCCCCAGCTTCTGCAGGCACATCTATTAAAGCTGACCACACTGCCTGCTTAATGTCCGTCTCTCACATGAGATCATGAGATCCCAGACTGCAGGGATCTCATACACACCTTCGTTCTCCACAGAGAACGTCCTCTCTCAGTCAATTCTTGCTCAACTAAACTGAACTTGACTGAGCTGACAATGTCCAAACCAGCGCTGCCTCTTTTCCACATTCTTCTGCTTATTTTGCCAAATATTCCTCTCAAACTCCTCTCATCGTTTTCTCTTTCACTTCTGAGAGCAATGTCTGTCCTGCTTATTTTATCCCCTGGAAAGCACGTTTGTTTGTTCCTTCCTCCCCCAACACCAATGTTTCTTCCTCACACACAGCAAGTGACAGCATATGGACTTCCTGTCTTCCCCCGGGAGAGTCCTTTCAACTCAGAGGAGGTGGCCGATTGGTGCTATTCATTTACTGGAGGTAAATTACAGATCATGTTTCTGAGATATTGACAAAAAATAGTGATTAGCTATTGCTTGCTTAATAGAGAAGAACAAGGTCTGGCTTGGGTCTAATGGGAGTTGACTGGGCTGTTTTATTAATGTTTTTACTTGACTCTTGAGGTGGCAGCCATCTCAGTTTAAAAGATAACCCCTAGAAGGCATGGACAACTAACTGGTCATCAAGACCTTTCAATGAACATGCCAGATACTTTCAAGTATAGATGTGTCCTTCTTTAGAAAAATTATTCAACTATGTATTGATTTGAATGGTCTCTCCTAGGACAGTTGGGAAAAAAAGAGCAAAGCCATTGTCTCGCAGTATTGCTTGGCACTCATCTTTTTCTATGACAATTTTACAGCCTTGGCCTCATGGCTACCTTTGCTGTATTGCTCAGACATATATACAAAACAGAACAAAACTGACAATGTAAAGAACATAACCCCAGCATAGTACAGGTCAAAGGAGATTTTGCCTGGGCAGTTGGAGACCTAAATTCTACAGCTGAGTGCACCACAGAGTGTTTTACTTACTTACCAAATACACTCGTAGTGCTTGTTCCGTAGTTGGCACTGTTGCAGGTGCATCAAAAACATTAGCTGCATCAGCCTTCCTGATGCAGTCAGAAGGTGGGTACATTCATTTATCTCACTTGTAGATCAGCAGTGTGAGGCTCAGAGAGGTTAAGGAACTCACCCAAGGTCACACAACCAGGAAGCAATGGCACTGGGTCCATTTCAGGAGGTCTGGTGCTAGAGCCGGATCTCCTAGCTACTTCATTATATTGCATCTCGTGTTTTCAGCAATGTTCTTCCGTTATAGGGCTTTCCTCGGAGGGTAGGAATTACTGTTATGTTCACTTTGCAGGTGAGCAAAATGAAGGTTCTTGGAATGGGGCCTTCCACAGGGACCTGGAAGTGTCAAGTCCAAGACCTGGATGATACTAGGAGTCATTCAAATGAAGTCCATCTTTGTGTTTACTTCCATCCAGGAATATAGCTTTTTGCTTCTTTTTGTGAATATGAAAGGAATACAAATTTATGTCAAAAATCAAGTACCTGAAAAAAAAATAGAAAGTATCCTCACCTACTCACCTGACAGCCCACAAAACAAAGGTGTTCCTGTAACACTTTAAATGTATTTTCAGATTTTCTTTGGTCTCTGATTTTGTATAAACAAAATCATACCATATTTTTAAATGCCTTTAGTCTACAAAATTTAGTCATTGGAATCTCTAATGTCACTGTGGAGACAAATATTTTCTCTCAGTAATGGCATGTCAGTCTACTGAATAGATATACTACAACTTATTTAACCAACATCTTTCAATACATGGTTATATGATCACCTTCTTTCAAATTTCAGAAAGGAACTCTTCAGTGTTTATCATTTTTTGAAGTCTGAGAGATTTCACTTTTTATACATAGCTCCCCCTTTGATGAAACCTCCAGTGGAAAGAGCTCTGGTGACTGCCTTCAAGAGGAAAGGGGGAGAGTGGAGTTTTCCACCATTTCTTCTACAGAAGACTTTGGGTGGTGAACACACAAGGCAACATACAGATGCTGTGTCATAGAATCATACACCTGAAACCTATACCCCTGTACTAACCAATGTCACCCCAATACATTTATTTAATTAAAAAGGGGACAAAGATCATTTAACTGTGGCCCGAGACAAGATGGACACCTCTCATTGCCTAGTAGGTCAGTCACTGGGTCTGGTGGCGAGAGCAAGAAAGAACTGTGAGAGAGGAGAGATGCAGTCAGTGACCCCCTGGCCCCTGCACTTGGCCCCACCACCATAGGCTGCACCCGGCTATTTCCACATCAGCAGTGCACAACCCCGCCGGACCCAGCTTCTACCACTTCTTGGTTGGGGCAGTCATGAGCCTCTCCTTCACATTTGCAAAGGCCGCATTTGAAACTGGCCCTGAAGCTGGGGGTCAGCTGCACTACATGCCTGACTTCTAACGAGAGTTGTCAAAACGATTTCCTCCTGGGGACACATGATCATCATTGCCCTTCACACCAGGACACATCGTGCTCAAAAATGTGCACAGGACTTCCAGAAAGATGGAGGCGTAGGTGACACACTGTGCCTCCTCACACAACCAAAAGAGAAAAAACAACAATTTAAATAAACAAAAACAGCCAGATCTGACAGAAAACTGAACTGAATGGAAGTCCAACAACCAAGGAGTTAAAGAAGACACGTTCATCCAGACCGGTAAGCGGGGCAGAGCCGGGAGGAGAGTACTCCGAAAGACATGGTTTGTGGAGCGGTACCAGCAATGCTGCAGCTGCCCGGAGAGGCCCGTGGCGGGCGCACCGGGCCAAAACGCAGCGGGTGCACTCGGTGAAACTGGGATTGAGACTGGTGGACCAGGCGGTCCCTCATTCTCACGCGGATAAACCGGGAGGAAAGGCTGGGGAGCGGAGCAGACTGCGCGGCCCATCAACGCAGGGAAATAAAGCCTCAAACTTTAGATTGAAGAAACCTGTTGCGGTTGAGGCCACAGCGGTAGGAACTCCCGGCCTCACAGGAGAGTTCGTTGGGGAGACCCACGGGGACTTGGAACTGTGCAGACTTGTCCACTCACCCCGGAGCCAGCACAGAAGGACCCAACTTGCTTGTGGGTAGCAGTGTAAGTGTGGAGAGCGGAGCAAGCGATGTTGTTCTCTCAGGCCCCACCCCCACAGACAGCGTCACAGCACAACAACGTGGGTTACCCCGCCCTGGTGAACACCTAAGGCTCTACCCCTTAAAGTAACAGGAACACTGAGAAAAAAAAATGGCCCAAATGAAAGAAAAGATCAAAGCTCCAGAAAAAATACAACTAAGCGATGAAGAGACAGCCAACCTATCAGATGCACAGTTCAAAACACTGGTAATCAGGATGCTCACAGGATTGGAAGAAAGATGGTTGCAAATAGTTGAACAAATGAAAGATACAATAAAAGAAATAAGGGAAAATCTGCAGGGAACCAATAGAGATGAGAAGGAAACTGGGACTCAAATCAACAGAGTGGACCAACAGAGTGGACCAGCAGAGTGGACTCATCCAACCAGAAAAGAATGAAGAAACAAAAATTCAAAAAAATGAGGAGAGGCTTAGGAACCTCCAGGACATCTTTAAACGTCCCAACATCTGAGTCATAGGGGTGCCAGAAGGAGAAGAGGTAGACCAAGGGATTAAAAACGTATTTGAACAAATAATGAAGGAGAACTTCCCCAAGGTGAAGGAAATAGACTTCTAGGAAATCCAGGAAGCTCAGAGAGTCCCAAAGAAGTTGGACCCAAAGAGGAACACACCAAGACACATCATAATTACATTACCCAAGATTAAAAATAAGGAGAGAATCTTAGAAGCAGCAAGAGAAAAGGAGACAGTTACCTACAAAGGAATTCCCACAAGACTATCAGCTGATTTCTCAAAAGAGACCTTGCAGGCAAGAAGGGGCAGGAGAGAAGTATTCCAAGTCATGAAAGGCAAGGACCTACATCTAAGAATACTCTATCCAGCAAAGCTATCA
This sequence comes from Micronycteris hirsuta, assembly GCA_004026765.1. Taxonomy (NCBI): domain Eukaryota; kingdom Metazoa; phylum Chordata; class Mammalia; order Chiroptera; family Phyllostomidae; genus Micronycteris; species Micronycteris hirsuta. The sequence continues at coordinate 30,380 of PVJI01001176.1, read as the reverse complement.
TTTAGAATGGAAGGGCAGATAAAGTGCTTCACAAATAAGGTCAAGTTCAAGGAGTTCATCATCACCCAGCCTTTATTGTATGGAATGTTAAAGGGATTTATATAAGGCATGGAGGGATATCAACAAGGGAGTGGTAGAGGGAGTAAGGGGGAAAAGGTGCAGAGAATAAGTAGCATAAATGGTAGGTAGAAAACAGACAGGGGGAGGTTAAGCATAGTATAGGAAATGTAGAAGCCAAAGAACTGATGTGTATGACCTATGGACAAAAACTAAAGGGTGGGCAATGGGGGGGTATGGGGGTGGAGGGGAAGAAAGGGGGGGAAATGGGACAACTGTAATAGCATAATCAATAAAATATATTTTAAAAATATGAAGAGTAAAATGACAACAAACATAAATATTAACAACCAAACCTAAAAATAAACAAAAACAAAAAAAATGTACACAAAATGCTGGGGAGTGATTGCTCTCGATCAAGTCTTTTCATGACAGGAGCATGGGAACACCTTCTTCTAATGACACAGGGCGCCTGCAGACCGCCGAGTCTCAGAAAGAGCATCCAATGGTGAAATGGGGGCTGCCATATTTTTCCCAGTGGAGAATAAAAGATTTCTCAGTTTTATGCATTTAAAATGTTTATTTTCTACCTCTTTATATATTTTATTTTACCTCTAAATGTATACCCATCTACTTAAATTTTGCATTATATGCATGAGAGAGAGAGGGAAAGAGAGAGAACACCTCGCTTTAACAGGACTGTGTTGGCTAAAAAAAATATAGGAATGATCAAATTAGGTTTTTGGGATGCCATGGCTTCATTTCTGTCATGCGTAAGTTTGAAATTGGCCACCTCTTTAAAACACAATACTGGTTTCCCATGAGAAAAATACATGCCTTAGCTAAGCAGAGATTCTTTAGGTTGCCATTAAATGATGAATTAATAAAATGAGGAAATCGATAAGCTCACTAAAATGAATTGGAACCGTGAGCTGGAATGGCACTTGGAAACTGGCATGTTGCGTGAGAGCCCCAGAGGAAGACGAAGGGGCAATGGTAAAAGAAAGATGGTGAAAAGTTTGCTGTCCTCTTAGCCCTGGGAAACAGACTCTGTCATCAAGTGTCTGCAGTGGCCAAGGACTAAACATTTGCCAAAGAAACAACTACTCAATTAGGTGTCGACTAAAGATGACCTGTAGACTTTCCCAGCGTCTCCCAGTAATAGGACTGGTGAGATATGAAATACCTCAATACAGGTAGGCTGGAGGTTCAGACCTAAACCGAATAATTTCATGTCGCTGCAAATCTTCTGCCCCCTTAGGACTGACTTTAAGGAAGCAGAGCAGAGGCATGAATTTCATTAAATTGTCCAGTGTTCACATTTCCTTTCTATAAAAGAAGTGGAAAAAATACCTGAATATAATTATAGACATACATACATTTATATACACATACAAATACACACACATATATACATATGTGCATAAACACACATGGGTGGACAGATGGATGGAGATAGGTAGAATTGCATAAATACAAGGAGGACCTGAAAACACCAGAATTGTCTTCCATAGGGCAGGCCCATTGTAGTACAGGTTTTCCCTGTTAGGTGAGCCCATCTGTATCAGTGTACCAGCTGGCGTTGCTGTGAGAGGCTGTGTTCGGCTTCAGTGAAATTTTTTTGAAGACTCAGTGAGTTTGCCCATTTCATCAAGGGTTATTTACCAGCACACCTTCCCACACCATGCTGAGTGTTCAGCAGTTTTTGACCAAAAACGACACGACCTCTGTGCCCCACAGTATCTAGTCACTTGAACTCACCTCAAGTGACTTTTTTTGTTGTTTCCCTGGATGAAAAAAGTGCTCAAAGGGAAACATTTTGTTGATGTGGAAGAGCTGAAACAAAAAACAGCAGAAGCACTAAAAGTCATCAAAATCAACGAATTCAAAAACTGTTTCGAGCAGTGGAAAAAGCTCTCAGTAAGGGTATTGCACCAAATGGAGAGGACTTTGAAGGTGACTGAAGCTTAAATGCATAATAATAAATACACAATTTTTTTAAAGAAATTCCGGATTTGGGGGATTCCCTCTCAGATTTACCACTCACTCTTTGGTAGCCATCTCTACAGGGTAAACTTAGATGACTTATGGTAAAAAAATAAGTTACTTGAGATAACCTGATAGATAAGACATATTTCTTAATTTATCACTCCATTTTAACTGTTTCATTGAAGTATGATTGTCATACTAAAAGTTGTACATATTTAACATATACAACTTAAGGAGTTTGACGATAAATGTACATCCACAAAACAACACTACAATCGGGGTCATGAATTAACCTACTACTTCTAAAATTTTCCTTCTACCCATTTTAAAATAATTAATTCACTTTTTAGTATTACTATTTTTGGCTTGTGGTAAGTTCCCTTGAAGTCAGAGGGCTCAATCCACTAAGCTACACCAGCCAGGGCTATTCAGGGGCATTTTTGATGAGAAAAACTCAGGTTAAACACAATAGTTTGGGAATCAGAATGTCTTTGGAATTTTCGATGACAAGTACTTGGTTAAAAGAGAATGAAGAAACAATTTGAAAATTCTGAGAGAAAATAGTTTCTAAGTTAGAATTCTATACCCAGCTAACAATCAAATAAATGCACATAGAATAATTAAAGTTATCTTTTAAAGAAAGCTTTTGGTGAGCTTTCATCATTACAATGATTAAGTGAACCAAGAAAGATGAACATATTGCATCCAGGAAGTGAGATTTTAATAGGATAGAGGTGAAGAAATTCCCCAGAGTGTTGGTGATGGAGGCTCCTGGTGGAGAGGCGTGAAGCCGTGTTTGAATGTGATCAGTCCAGTTGGAAGGACGATGGTAAGAGACCCAGAGACCGTGACTCAAAGGTAGAGCTGGCATACTTCCTTAGGTCTGTGACCATACAGAGGGGAGTTTCATAGTTTTGTCAGAAAGTTTGGGGCTGAGTTGTTGGTGGAGCCTAAAGAAAAGAAAGTAGTAAAAATACACATGGAGGAATTATTATACTCAACAAAAAGCTGCACGAAAATATAATCTTAAAATTCAAAGTGGCTCAGCAGTGAACATTATAGTCATAATAGAAACAACAAATATTAAATGAACCCCAAATTATGGCATAATAATATTTTGAACATGTAGAGAACAGAAGTGTGCATAGAAAAGAGAGATAATGTCAAAAACTGAAAAACACTTCCAGAAATGGCAGCAATGTGAGCGTGTTATTTAGAAATACGGAGGCATGACCACCAGCAAGGACAGATGAAAAGTTGAAAGAGGTTGTTCTGAGAAGCTAATTATGGGATGAAAAATGTGAAAAAAATAGGTTTGTTTTTGTTGCTACATTTAATACAAAATTTAATTTTGAAAAAGTGTATGTGTGTAAAATTATAGCAAGCCATCAGATAAATGAAATGAATTAAGTTGACCATCATAAGTTATAAGGTGTGAACAGAAATAACGCAGATGGAGAAGTCAGGAGCTCATGGCTGACGGCCTGCGCTTACCTCCCCTTCTGCTTTCCACCTGGGTGCTCTCTGACTTCACCGGGGCAGGTTTCCGATCCCCTCCAGGGTCTGGTACACTCCCCACTGTCTTTGGGAACCTCCCGTGAAGCAATGCATGAGTGAGTTCTTTGTACACTCTACAAGTGTGAGTGGGGGTTACCAATAATTGCTCAAATTTATTTATCTATCCATTCATTCATTTAGTTTGGAAATGTGAAAAATCCCTAAGAACACATTGGATAGAGTCACTGTGAGTGAGTATTTCCGTGTCATATAAAACATGGGAACTACTCTGACACGAACATCAGGAGTCAGAACACATATAATCATTAGCATGTGAATGCACAAGGGTATTGATCTCCTCTTTCAGGCTTCCTGTGGAGACGCTCTTGCATAACTCAGATATGAGAAACCTCTTCACTGATGGATCATTTTCAATATTACATTTTCCCATGTAGTCCATTCTTTACCATGTTCATTTGCAGCTTAACAGATTATACTTGGAGTTACCCTTCCTAAATTGTTTAGTGGATTGAGAATCCAATTTTGGCTGAAGGATCTACAGTCATTGAAGAAGTGAGTCAGAGCATCATCCCTCTGGAAGATGCCGCTCGGGAAATTACTTGCTAACTGTCCCAGTCTTTAAGGCTTGGGAATATCCATCTTCCTCAAAGATTAGATCAATGAGATTCATAGAAGATGTACGAGGATTATAATGAGATCCTTACGAGGTACAAGATGTATGCCTAAATGGAGATACAATGCATTCTGGGTGGACAATTTGTCATTGCAGTGAGTGACAACCACTGATCTAGTCAAATTCTCTTATTTGGCAGATTAGGAAACTGAAACTCAAAAAATTAAGTGATTTGTTCAAGGTCACTTAAATTTTTAATGAATGAGCACTTTATATTAAATACCAGTACACGTTATTTATTTTTTTTGTAAAATACATTTAAAAAGTCAATTTGTATGATGATAAATGAATAGTCAATGATGAGAATTAATATCGATTTTGAATGCTAATGAATTGTGCTAAATGCTTAATTCACAATCAACCCTCAGAGGCCCTAAGACCTAGTTACCTTTTGCCTTTTTTTCAGAATGTAACAGGTTCAGGGGTAAGCTTACTGGTTGAGAGGCCTTAACTCACTTGTTCAGTGCAGACAGCTTAGTTGAAGGTCCATCTAGAGCACAGGCGGCAAACACAAGGCCTGCGGGCCAAATCCGGCCCTCCACCTTGTTTTATCCGGCCCGGCACCTTATTTCTACCCGGAGGCAGCGCCGAGCTCCTTGCCTCTAGTTAAGGAGCAGTTACATGTATACAGTCTTAAAATTACATTCGGCCCTTTGAAGGCGACTGTGAGGATGATGTGGCCCCCAGTGAAAATGAGTTTGACACCCCGGGTCTAGAGCTTTGTCAGTGAGTCCTGTTTACTGGGTCCCCTATAGTGCAGTGTGTGGAGAAGTGAGCGGCAAAGAAGCTGGTTGCCCTGGCGTGGAGGGCACACTGGAGGTGCAGTGGCCACATGGGAAGAGCTGAGTCGGCTGAGCGCTGCATTGCTGGAATATCTGGGTGCCCTCAGATACCCTCCAGGAATTTCATCAATACGGCCTGTGCTGGGCATGGGGCTAACTGCGGCGGATGCAATTTTTAATAAAGCAACCATTCTCTCTTTGTGTGCTAGATTGTACATCAAATAGTCTCATATATGCATATGGGACTTCTTACGTCATCCAGGTGCTGGAAATACTGACAGATGCTGAGACCCAGCTAAAGCCATTGTCAGTCTTGGGGTTAAGCTGCGGCACAGTCTTGTGGGAACACCGGCAGCCCGGTGGTGGGGGGAGGGCAGCCAGAAAGCCCTGGGTGGTCCCAATTCTGATTCTGGACCATGAGGCCAAGGGCCAGGCTGGTCCAGGGATGTCCTGGGCATTCCGTTGAGAAAGGCCTCCAGTGGCAGGGAGAGATGGGATAGGATGTCTTTCCAGGGCAGGTGGTGAGAGCTTCAGGTGTTACTTTCTGAGATTGAATCTGTTAGGGACTGTAGTGAGCTGAATGGCGGCCTCCCAATTGTGCCCTGGTCCTAATTCCCGGAATCTGTGCATGTGACCTTATTTGGAAAAAGGGTCTTTGCAAATGTGATTAAGTATTCTGAGATAAGTAGGTTATCCAGGATCATCTACAATGGATGGTCCTTGAATCATCACAAGTGTCCTTACAAGAGAAAGACAGAAGGTTGGAGACAGAGGAGGAGGTGGCAGTAGGACCAGGGAAGCACAGGCTGCAGTTATGTGGCCGGTGTTGAGGAATCCCAGCAGCCTCCAGGCCTCTGGAGGAGGCAAGAACAGAGATTTTGTCCAAGAGCCTCAGGAGGGCACGCAGCTCTGCCAACTCAAGGTCAAGTCTTCTCACTCTAACTTGCCATTCATTTATCCACAAGGTAAAAGCAACAGTGCATTCCCCTTTGGAGAGGGTGTTGATTTTTGGATCATGAAGACTGAAGAAATGTCTGTGATTGACGAGAGCCGACATGACATGTGATGGTGGACTCTCTGAGAGACACTGTATCCATGAAAGGCCACTGTCCCCATCCTCAGTCTCTTGGCCAAGGAGGAGCACTGGCCCCTCCCCGGAGCACCTATGATCTGTGTCTTCTCATGCTGACTTATGAACCACGGGAGACCGCATTTCCACACCGGTCTCTCATGTGAAAATTGGGATAAGTAGACTGGAGGCCGAAGCAATGGCTTCACTAAACAAATTAGTTGTATAAACAAATTTCTGGGGAAATATTCCAACTGCTTAAGAGCACACACTGCTTTCAAGCATCCTCAAACACTTCCCAAGCACCCTTTGCCATACAAACAAATGATGGACTAATTACAAACCATTCTTATCTATTCATTAAACCTCATCCTTGGAGGGCTGCTACTTAACTGTAGGCTAGCCTCCTTCTGGTTAGTGTTTGTCCTTGAAGAAAATAAAAAGGGATTTCTTTAAAAATGTTTTCTAGATTCAATCTCTCACCATTCAGTCAGAAGGCCCTCCAGATAATTTGAATTAGCGGGACTTTGTGGTCACTGCGCTTTAATGTCTTATTCATGTTGCTCAGAACTTACAAATCAAAGAAATGTGAATCCCAGGATGGCATTTTCACAAATTGTACATCACTTAAGGATTATTTGGGAGGACTTAAATTGTAGCCTTGATTGAGGTTTTATTTGAAAGTAAGTATAACAGGGAAAAAACGAGAGATGGCCAAATACTTAGAAAGGAAAATGCCAGGGAGGAATTTGAGTTTTAGGCAATTTTAGGATTCTCTCTACCTCATCTTTGGCCCACTAAGCAAGGGTACTCCACCCATGTCTTATGCACAGCCAATAACTACAGCAAGAGTCAAACCCTGAGGTTGCCCAAGGCATTCACAGGACCCCTCCTGTCTATCCCTGGCTCATGGAATTTGGCCAGCATGACCTCAGTGTGTTGCTGTGGTCCTTATCTTGTGTCTTGAGACCTTAACTTGGACCCCAAGCCTGTCTCCTCCATAGATGGATCATCTATGTGCTTACAGCTCAAATTCTCTCCCTGTTACATTTATTGCCCTTCCTCCTGCTCTTCCTTCCTGCATTTGGGAGATCAGCTATTCGGGGTACTGCTGAGCTCTGTGACTCTCCAGGCTCCCCTGCCAGGGGGCACCCCCTCCAGTTTTGGGTCTTTGTTAAAAGTCCAGCTAGACATAGTCTCTTCTCAGCAAGATAGGTTCTTGGAGGGTATATTTATTTCCTAGGGATGCTGTAACAAAGCATCACAAGCTTGGTGGCTTAGAAACATCAGAAATCTATTCCCTCCTACTCATGGGGTCTAGAATCTGAGGTCAAGGTCTTGGCAGAGCCATGCTCCCTCTGAAGGCTCTAAGGCGGGATCTTTTCTGACCTCCTCCTTGCTTCTGGTGGTTGCTGGCCACCCTTGGTGTCCCTTGGCTCCAGTCTCTGCCTCTACCTTCAGATGGCCTTCTTCTTGGGTGTCCGTCTGTTTCTCTTTTTATAAGGACGACAGTCATATTGGAATGTAGGGCCCACCCGAATCTAGCATGATCTCATTTTAACTAATGACATATGCAAAGACCCCGTTTCCAAATCAGGTCACATGTGAGGTCCCAGCTGCCCCTGACTTCTGAGGAGACACCATTCAGCCCAATACAGACAGATACCAAAATTCATATCTGATAAGGTTGCTCTTCTGGGATCTTGGTATCTATGCAGAATGACAAAATATAAAAGTTTATATCCTTTTATCCAACCATCCATCCCATCCATTGAACAAATATTTGTTAAACAACTAGTACGGACTAAGTCTAATGCCCTAACAATAAAATCAGCAAAACCTGAAAGTGTGTTACAGTTTGGAGCAAATGTTAAGAAAGGTGAACAGGCAGCAGGAGAAGACGACCACAGGTCCAGTGTGGCGGGAAGCCCAGGAAGGAAAAGATGGCGTCCAGCACAAGACATCGGATAAGATTGGAGGGGAAGGCAGCTCTTGCACAGAACCTTGAGAGATGCGCACAGGCATGAAAAAGGGCTTGGGAGAAAGGAATACAGTTATAAAGACCTGTGCACACCTGGGTCAGAATATCCCACTATTACATCTGATGAGATGGGGCACGTTCAGGGTGGTGTAGCAGTAGACCTCCTATTACAGCTGAATGAATTTTATTTTTTAAGGAGAGCCCATGTGGAGTTGGATGCCTCCATTTTCCTTCACTCATCGGTATTTTCAGGAGGGCTTAAATCATCAGCCCCTGGATTATAAAGGCCAGGGTGTCCGCTGTTGAAAATCTCCTGGGATGGATGGATCCATCAAGATATTTCCACATATACAATAAATGGCAGAGAGCAAAGGTCAAGATGGAGAATAACTTGGGCTACAAGAGACTTCCTTTCCTGCAATCAATTATTAAAATGATTACACCAGGTCTCGAGCAGACATTACTAAATGACAGTTTCTCTCAGAGAACGTACACTCTTGATTTTCCATGAAATGACAGTAAGTTCCAGCACACAGAAATCCTATCCATTAAAAACTAGTGGCACAGTCTGGATGTTGAGTAATTAGAAACAGCAGTCTTTATCAAGCCTCAAAGATAGTCAGATACCCCAAATCTAGCTTGCTTAAATATGCACACCCACACAGGGAGCCTTTGGCTCTGTGCCAGACCTGGTGGACTACCCATCCATTTCCAAGCAGAGTGCTCAGGCAGGGTGCAAAGGGCCTCACTGCTGGGAGGGCTTTAGATGGATTATCTGTGTGCTTACAGCTCACATTCTACTCCCCAGTCTTCTAAACAAATAAATAATTGAAGCCCATTACCACTTTTTGGGCTCTCTCACACGCGTCTAGACTCCCATCAAAGCCAAGCTCTGTGTCAAAGGCAGCAGCCACATTGAGCAGTCTCAGGGAGACTACTGATTAATTGCTTTTGCATTTTGGAAGTGCATCCAAGGATGTTGTAAAATAGTGTTTGTTTTTGCCACTGCCAGACCTTGTTTAGGAGGGCTCTGGAGGGGGACGGTCATGCACTCAGGATGCTGAGAGAGGCTCCAGCCTTCAGCCCAGGTGTGCTTGCCAAGTCCCCTCCCCCAGGAAGCTCCTAAAAACAGGTACCAGGAGGGGATCTAGGAGATGGGCCAGGATGGAAACCGGCACCGCGGGTAAAGGCTTCAGCCACTCCACACCTCCTTTCCTTGGCATCACCGGCCACTCAGCATAAATAGAGAAAACCAATTAGAGTTCTGAGAAATCCTTCATTTGCTGGCAATCGGGAGACAGAAATAGGAGCCCGAGGAGAGGCTTGCCCCCCTAAGCATTGTGGGTGCCAAAGATCTTCCTGAAATTTGGTAATAGCTGATGGGGAGCACGGACTCATTTTGTTCCGGCAAATTCTGTCAACATCAGCAGGCCTCACACTGCGATCTGCCTTTCTGCCTCTCTCTCTATCAACTCCACATGTTGCCCCGGCGGCTGGCTTTGTACTTAATAGAACTTGTCAAAACATATCTATCAGCTGCACAGCGGGCAGACTTGGGTGGTCAGGGCAGTGCTGGCCGGCCCAGCGCGGCCCGACATTCCCGGTGGCCACAGACATCCCCTCGCCTGGTTCTGCCCCAAATTAAGGGGAGCCACTGCTGAGTCACTGAGTTTTTAAATAATTCTCACACCAGCAGCTGCATTAACAGCACATTTGTGTTTATTTGAATTCCCCAATCTCTACTTTCATGTGGATTTTTGGTGGCTCTCAAAACTGTGAGAGAAACAAGATGTGTTTCTATTTGCTTGGGAGAGCTTTTGATACCTTGGGTGTATTTGTTTATAGATACACGTATTCACACAAGTGCATAAAGAGATGGGGCTATACGTTATTTTATATATTTGCATATGTGTATATTAAGCAGCATGGCTATATATTTTTTATATGTATTTACATATATAGTGGGGCAAAGGAAGGTTTATAGTTATTCATATAGAAAATAACATAATGATTAATAAATACTAATACAATAATAAACTCTGTATTTCATGTAGTCACAACTAGAAACCTTCTTTTGCCCGCCCCACTCTGTGTGTGTGTGTGTGTGTGTACACATCACTGTTTTCTGTTCAATCCGACATGGACATAATGTTTACACACATACGTGTACATGTACATTTACATATTCATTGTATATAATTGCATAGTGATGCCTATGGGCCAGGTTGATTTTGTGTGTGTGTGTGCATATATGCATATACATACACAAAGAGAGACATACACTTCAATATTTGCATATTTGTTGAATATGTATGTACCCATATGCATACACTCTGTGATATTTGCGTATTTATTGAATATGTATACACCTATATGCATACATACAAACACACACACCAACGTTGAATATACAAACAACCTTTTCTGACCGTGGAATAACAAGTTTGTCCTTCCAAGAAATTGGCCTGTGTAGTTCGAAATGACACCCCCTGTCAGGCATCTGACTTGCCCTGGGCCACGTCCAAGGCCACTGGAATGCTTTGTGGCGGCCATCCAGCAGGGACTCACGCCCATCCTCTACCTGGCCCAGGAGCCTGGGAAAGGAGATTCTGGTCACAAAATGGCTAGAAATAATTCCTGGCCAATAGCAATCCAGCATCCCTTACCTCAGTGCTTTCCCCTTGTGCCACTGAGAACTCCAGGAGGCGTCCACATGGGGCCACGCAGTTTATTTTCCCGGCGCACGACGCCGTCATTTTGCCTGCAACACGGAGGCGGCGCAGGCGCAGGCGCAGGGCGGTCCAGCCCGTCTGTGTACCGGGATGTGCGCGGCTTGGAGCCTCTCCGCGGAGGTTCGGCAGTTCCGGCGGGAAGGTCTTCCGCAAATCGGTTTCCTTACTGCGGAAATGAGATTAACAACACTGCTTATGCAGGGAAGTGATGGTTGCGGCAACCAGCACACCACAAGCCCCAGATCTCACCAGCTTAATAGAACACGCTTCATGTCTTACTCATGTCACAGTCCAATGGGGGTGAGCAGAGCAGGAAGTTCTGCTCTGCAGCGCGGTTCAGGGACCCAAGCTCCCTCCTCTGACGCTCTGCCTTTTTGTCTGGATCCTCTCCACCTGGCCAGTCAGCGTGCAAGGCGCGTGGACGCAGGAGACCGCGGTGCTGGTTTTAGAGGACAGGCCTGGAAGTGGCGCACGTCCCTCTCGGTGGTATTCCAATGGCCAGATATAAACCTCATGGCCCGGCCTAAGTGCAGGGAATCCTGGGAACTGTAGCTCAGGTGCTTGTCCCGGAGACAAATAAAGAGATTCAGTCAACGTCTACTTGGCAGGTTTGTGAGATTAAATGAGATCATGTATGCCAAGACTTCACTATAATCCTGAGCTTATAGTAGATATTCAAGTCATTGTGTCTGGTTTTATTAGTATTGTTGTTGTTGTTTGCCTATAAGAGAAGAAACGTTTAGTGACATTCTTTTAAATGTTACCTTTTAAGTTGTTATTATTACTGTATATAATCAGGAAGCACTTTTTGCCTATATTCTACTCTATTCAGGAGATAGAAGTGAAAGATGTGGTAGCTTCTTTCTACATTTCTAACTTACAGAATATATCTCAATATCTATCCACCCATCTTACTCTGGCATTTGCTCTTTCCTGCCTGTAAAATACGCTGTCATCTTGCTTTCTGTGACCATTAAGTCCAGGTTCCCCACTCTCTACTTGGTGACATTCCATGTTCTGCATGTTCTATCTTTGGGAAGAGTCGTTACTCTGATATTTGCAGTGAATTGACCATGGTTGGTGGATCTTTTATGCCCACATCTTTGCAGTAGTTGGGGGCAAGCATAAATGAACACTCAACCCTTCTCTCCTAGCTCAGCTAACAAATGTTCACATCCTGGAACTTACTGCAGTTCAGACTCTCACTGATTCACCTGAGCTCTTCATTTATTCCTGACACCCCTATGCACATGCCTCCTACCCCAGCAGATACCTAGCTAGATCAGTCAGGTGGCAAGGATGTGCCCTGGGTCTGGAGGAAAGAGGGTCTGTTACCTGCAGCCGGGAGATGCCGAGTGCTGGGCCCAGGGCTGAGGAGGAAGCTGAGGTTCATGGATGTGCCCAGGCAAGAGTTGAAAAGGCTCAGCAACTACGAAAGGCCAAAATTAGCCCCCAAGTCTTGGGCGGCAACCCAGGGAAGTCAGAGCAATTGGGACTGAGAAGATGAACACAAACACTGAGCAGCACCCAGGTGCGCCCTCAGACCTGGGCTGGGGTTCGGACGCTAACGTTTGCCAGCAGTGAGGCTAGGGGGGCACCTTCCATTCCCAGCCTACTTTTCTTTTCTGTGAAGTGTCAAACAGCTGACCCAGCCTTGACACATCGAGGGTTAAATAAGCGAATGTAAATAAAGTCCTCAGCATAAAACTGAGCACATAAAAAAAAAGGCTTGGTTTGAAAGTGGTGAATAACAAAAAGTGAAACATAACCACTCCTGCCTTTTAAGAGGTATGCAGTGGGGCTAGGAATATGCAGACCCCTAAAGCAGCACTACACTTTTAAACCCAGATGCTGCCTCAACGGACTGACTCTGATATCACAGAGGCTGACGGATGGTGTCTCCCCACCCCCAGCTCTTTCTCAAGGTCAGGGCTATTGCTATAGAATGGACATTGGGCCCAATGCACAGGTGCTAAGGACTTGTAATTCAGTGGAAAGTATGTTTTGCTTTTGGAGCGATATGGCCAGGGACTCCCCTGCAAATCTTCAATGACCTCTGCCGTCTGTGATTTGCATATGCTGCGTCCCCACCACCGAGAATGCAATGTGATTGGGTGTCTTCAGTTTTCCCCCCACAGAAGCTGTGCTGTTCAGCATTCTGTGTACAGATTTCACGCGCTGGTTTACCTCTCGGCCTCTGCCTCTGAATTATTCACAAATCTCTCTGCGTGTGCAGATCGCTGTCACGAGGGAATGGGGACCAGGGTGTTTTGAATGTAGGCATGAGTGAACAGCAGCATTAGGAGATCGTTTTTCTGGAGAATTTTCTTCAGGGATCATGGAAGGCAGGTACATTTTTGTCCATGTGGCACTTTGTTAAATATACGTAGGGTGGAGCAAAGTAGATTTGCAGTTGCTCGTATAGAAAATAATGCACTAATTAATAAATAATACGAGATAAAACTCTGTGTTCGCATACCCACAACTGTCAACCTGCTTTTGCCCACCCTGTATTTTTTCATCCTCCTAAGTCATAGCCCCTCCATCTGGCTCCTAGAGAAAGGCCGACCAGATCACAGAACAAACCGCTCTGCTGGCGAGAGAACGTGGCTTTGAGCTGGAAATCCTAGCTTAGAGCTCCCGCTGTGCCAGGAAGCATCAACGGGAACCCCAGGAAGTTACATGGAGAACCTGTAATGAACCGAATGTTTCCGTCTCCCTGACATCCCTGTGCTGCAGCCCTTCCTCCAACGTGCTGGCGTCAGGAACTAGGGCCTGGAGGAGGTGACCGGGATTAGAAGGGGCCACAAGGGTGGGGCCCCATGATAGCATCAGTGCCCTTGTAAGAGTCACCAGAGGGCGAGCTACCCCTCGCTGCTCTCTGCCCTGTGAGGACATGGGGAGAAGTCTGCAGCCTGCTCCCAGGCAGGGGACTTTGTCAGGACCCAACCTTGAGGCCAACCCTGATCTTGGCCTTCCAGGCCCCAGGACTGAGAAATTCACCCAGCCTCCGGTATCGTGGCTATAGCGGCCAACACCTAAGCCTCAGTTTCCTCTTTTGTACAACAAGGAAGTTTGCTTTCAGTCTTTAAGGCTGTGTTTCCAGAAGCGTGTTCCAATGACCAGCTGGATGCCCGTCCTGGCCAGTCTCAGATATTCTGTGTGAGAAGCTTCCTTGGTGGAGCCATGGAATCTGCATCTGCAGCCAACACCTGACATGACGTGTGTGTCTGTTCTTTCGAAAGCTCCCATTTGCAGGAACGTTGCAGCAGGTTAGCCCTGCAGGGTACTTACTTGTCTTGCAAAAAGATTATGTGTACAATGGGCTGCTTACTACTTCACACTGTGATAGATATTTTGTGGGTTTTTCTCTTTAAAAAGCCTTCACTGCATGGTCTCTGTCAGCACTAACAAATTTGATTGCAGGATGACTATCTACGGGACGTGCTCCCTCTCTTGCATTCTCTGCACCCCCTCCATCCCACCGGCCTGGCCCGAATGGCCTACTTTTATATTCCCGTAGGGTATTCCCTCGGTGCAAACCTCAATCAGTAAATATTAATTTAACAAGCAAATCAACTAATTTGATTTAAGCTCATTCAGGATTCTCTTATTAACTAGAGTTATTTTAAGTTTTATTCTAGAAAGCGATAGCAGTGCATTATCTCAAGCATTGCCTGGACCACTCACCCTTCTCCCTTAAATATCATCACATACCTGTTACACATGCGTAATAATGGCTCTCACTTTGCTATGTAGAAAGGAAATGATGGCAACAAAATCAGCTCTGTCCCTGCCCTCTGTGGCCAGTGTCTGCTGAGAGAGCCAGGGGCTTGTCCACGGGCCATGCCTGAACCAGTGAGTCTGCCCTCCTGGGAGAGTGGGGAACACTGGTCTTTAACCCCGTGTCAGGATTCTCAGAGGGGCATAAGACGGAGCAATGCCAGAACGGAGACCTAGAGGTCTAGACAGCAAGGCAGAGGCCTTGGGGGCCGGGGAAGCTAACACCAAGGGTGAGGTACCTGCACTTTAAACTTGGGCACGCTGACACTTTGTCATTGAGTTAGCCACAGCTCCCTTACCCAGACCAGCTCTCTCTCTCGGCTGGACCTGTGAGTGACCATGGATGTCTGCTTCCTCTCTTGTGCTCCCCACCAACTCGGGCCAAGTGTGGGCCTCCCATGCCGTGTTGTTTATTTTCCAGTCCCTGGAGCTTGGCACACAGTAGGTGATCAGGAAGTATCTGTGGTTGAATCGAAATGAAGTGCCCTAGGGGAGCTCTGGAAAACACCCCTGTGCAAGTTCTAACCTATCCTGAATAGCTATTGGCTTGATCAGATCAAGGTAAATTGGTAGATTGATGAGGAAGAAAAATGGGGCTCTAAATTTAAAGGAAACTTGCCTTAGATCATTCATTTTGTAAGAGGCCCAGTTCAGATTCAAACACAGCAGTGCCTGGCCCCAAATGCTATGGTGTTCTGTGCAATATAATGAAAAAAAATTGCATATCTTAACAATTAGATATGAATTTTTTGCTTTTCAGTTGAAAAAATATTTGTCAAAGGCCATTTTGATCATGTCATCCTTTTGCTTAAACAACTCTCATTGTTCTAAGGACAAAGACCAAGGTTCTTAATATGACCCTTAGGGTCCATAGGACCCAGACCACGCCACCTTCTGCATCCCCATCTGAGCTTGCTGGCCTTACAAGTTTTCCTCATTCACTCTGAATTTGCACATTTATTTTCCTTGCTGGGCACCCCATCCCCTCCAGCCCATTAGTCAAGCCCAACGTAACCCCTCAATTCCCCCAAGAAAGCGCATCCTAACCCCCCAGGGTAGGTGGAGCCTCTCTGTCCATGCTGTCATCATGTTCCATAGTGTCCCTTTAAAGCTGATAAAAAGTCATGTGACTAACTCCCTAGTCCCTGGAGTCTTTCTTGGACTGGTGGAGACAATGTCCCTCTTACCCTGTTATAGAGCCAATACCTAAGGCAAGGTTTGGCATGGAACCAGGGACCGATACCTGTTTGTTGAGTGAATCAATGGAAACTATTGATGATCAGGAAGGTGTGAGTGTTGGCCAGTGGGCCACTCTTCATTGACAGGGCAGCTGAGGGTTGCGCATAGAAGGAGGGGCAGGGGTAGAGTTAGGACAGCTGATCCCGAAGAGCCCTTCTGGGATTCAGCGCCTATGCCGTCTCCAGCCAGAGGTCCAAGGGATATTCACAGGGCTGTGCTGCTTGCACTGCAGCCTAAGACCCGTACAAAGTAGGTCAGGTGCCATAATATAACTCGACAAGTCACTCAGGAGAGAGCCGGCTGTCCCAAACAATTCAAGTCAGAGATCCAGGCCACGGCTGAATAAGCAGAGGACGAGGACATTATTAAGGTGATAGAGCATAATGAACCCAGGGCAATGGAGGAGTGTCTGACTGGCTATTAGATCGGTTATCAAACACGGGGGCACTGTCCCCTCTTCACCACCGAAGCAGCACTAGCCAGTGACATGTTAGGTCAATCAAGGCATGCAGTCGCAGTGTCTGTAGGCACTAGCGCCGAAATCTCTTTTCAACTCTGAGTCAGTGCTTGGATTTCCACTGGACCCTCCTGATCAGCTTGTACAGAATCTCATGACAGGGTGACTCTGGAACGTCTTCTGTCCCAGTTTCTTCTACCCGTCCCTGGACTGTTTCATCTCTCCCTAATTTTGTGGCTTGCAGCTTCAAAATCTGCTGGAAGTCAGCAGAGGTTAACTCCTAAATAATTTTAGTAAACGAGACAAAGTTCAGTCTTACCAAAGAGCTTTTAGCAAGTGAGTGACAAAAAGGACCTTAAAACTGTGGGTTGCTCAAAAGTGAATTGACGATGCCGGTTCCCCTGACTGCAAACTTCTGTTGGATTACTACTGACGACAAGAAAATGTCCAAACTCCTAGCGTGGTATCTAGTATCTTACTCAACCCTGTGCGGACCTGCTTCTCCAGTTCACCCCGCCACATTCCTCTCCAAACTCACAGAGTTCCGTGCCCCCTAGGCCCTCTGCGATTCAGTCTCTGCAGAGCAAACTTCCTGCACTACCCTCTCTCACCCTGCCAGGGCCAAATGAATAGACGTGCATCAGAGCATTTATGAAAGTATTAACCACTCTCGTCCCTGCAGGTCTGGGCCTCTCATGAGACTTTATTAACTGTCAAGGGCAAGAGCTTTATTTTAGTCTTTTCTCACATAAGCCTTGATGCCTGATATTGTTTCCGGTGACCTAGCAATATCGCATACATACTGGTTGAGTTCATCAAAGGGTGAGCAGATATATGAATGAATGAATGAGTGAGTGAGTGAAT
Source organism: Micronycteris hirsuta (assembly GCA_004026765.1). Taxonomy (NCBI): domain Eukaryota; kingdom Metazoa; phylum Chordata; class Mammalia; order Chiroptera; family Phyllostomidae; genus Micronycteris; species Micronycteris hirsuta. The sequence goes on along the minus strand of PVJI01001176.1, from coordinate 13,236 downwards.
GCAGGACCAGGTGGCAAGGAGCTGTTGATCCTGCAAGAATGTGGTCATTTATCCAAGGGCGAGGTGAAGCCACTGAATGGTTTACAGGAAAGAGTTCTAGATTTGCTTTGAAAAAGTCAGTTTGGCCGCAGGGAGTGAGGGTGGATAAGCGCCAAGCAGAGGGACCTGTGGGGAAGTTGTAGGCGTTCACCAAAGACACAGGTGGCCAGGTGAGGTGACAGTGGGGCTGGGAAGAAGTTAACGGAGAAGGAGGATAAATACGACCTTATATAAGCAAGATGTGATGAGTAATTGGATAGGGGTGGTGGGTCCCTGCCTCTGACGAGTGGGGGGAGAGAGAGAAACGCCAGTTAATGAGAAATTGTTTTAACCTGCATAACAACTCTTCCCAAGTTTATTTTACATGTTTATTAAATTCCATAATCATATTAATAAATTATTAGTGGGCTCTAGTGTATTTTTTAATAATAAAGGGTTTGTAAGTTCCTTCAATTCTGATTTAATCAGCTGATTTTGTTTATCATAATCTGAAGTTCTTTGGGTGTTGATTAGGTTGAGATTTATTTTTGTTCTAATACCTTGTCTATCTGACAATATATTTATTTTGCTTCTCACACAAAATAAAGTTGATTACCCACATATGAGGGAAATCATCTGACTTACTTCTCGTAGCATAATATTTTCAAGGTCCATCTGCCTTGTGGCAAATGGCAGCTTTCCCTCTTACGGCTGAGTAGTGTCCCCCTGTATGCACTGTATACGTATGTTGGGTATAAAACTGAAACTCGTGGACACAGGCAACAGTGTGGTGGTTTCCAGAGGGAAGGGGGTGGAGGGTAGTAAGGGCAAAGGGGGCCGAATGTCTGGTGATGGACGATTGGACTTGGGGTGGCGAGCATACAATGCAATATATTGTGCAGGTCATGCATCACAGAGTTGTACGCTTGGACCCTATACAATTTTGTTAACCAATGTCACACCAATAAATTTAATTTAAAACATTTATTACATAAAATATTTTGGGCAAAATGTTTTTTGACATCCGAATCTCGTGGAGGTTCCTATTTAGGTTTCCTAAGAAGTCTAACTTTTCTCAGCTACATTAGTGTGTAAAATAATTAGATTATAATTCAAATCAATAAACAAATGTGTAAATACCGCTGTACGTAGACATGTACGCTCTGTCATGTTTGATTAGGATTTACCTGTCTTTATCTATGGGAGAGCGTGTGCCATTAGTAACGTCAGTTCAGTTCTTTCCATCCGATAATAATACGGCATCAAATTGCAGTCTCCTGCTTGTAACAAGCTATTTGGTGAGAGTGAGCCATCGGTTTGAGCAGATGTATGTTTAGGGACATTAATAAATGATATCTTTAAATGCAAAATAGTTCCCCTTTATTAGGCATTTCTTTACAATGTGTTATATTTTCATTAAGTTTTATAAACATTTCATGGTTAAACACTTCATCATGGGAGAAATAGGAAATGGTGAATTTATAGTTTCTGAATACATAAATGTTAACTACTTATCTGTGCACCCCCAAAAAGAAATCAATCAAAATGTTGTGCGTTAGTGCGTTCAATAGTCAAGCAGTTCTCAATTCAAGGTGGAAGGCACTTCTAGGGCCAGGACTCTTCTTGATATTGGGGACACAAGGGTGGACTTGGTCTGGCTCCCAAGACCTGATGGGGACCTGATGGTCTGAGGTGAAGACAGACACGCACAGGAGGGATCCCGGCGCTGGGTGAGGGTGTTGCAATGGGAAACGGGGAAAGACCCAGCCAGCAGGAAGTGACTGGCTCTCTTTCGAGGGGTTGGAAGGAGGCTTTGGGACAGACGTCTGGGAAGGGCGCTCACTGAACGGAATGAAATGTCCCGAGGCATGGGACTTTAAGATGTGCTCATGAAGCTGGAGGCCCTGCCTGATTCCTGGTGTGTATCATCCAAGGAGGAGCGACTGGGGGTGCGGCTGGGTCAGAAGCGCCAGTTGGCCCCGCAAAGTGCTTTAGGATCTTTTCTGAGAGCTGCCAGGTGACAATGGATGGTTTGGGGTAGGGCAGGGGACAAATCAAGCGTGGCAGGGCACAGCCAGCATCCAAGGTGTCTCCCGCAATGCATGCCTCCCTACGCCCCACCCTTTTGGTGGGGAACCCCAAGATCAAGTATGCGATTGCATTAGGGTAGACAGTTTGCTTTTAGAAGAAGGGAGGTCATCCAAAGCACGTGGAGTCACAGGAGGGCGGAGTCACCTCCTGCATTTGCTGATGCAGCCCCATCAATGCCAGAGGGCAGGTTCCTGTCCCCTGAAAACCCCTCAGGTGCGCGCCAGGCTCCGCCCTCTCCTCTCAGTGTCTGTTTTCCTGGAGACAATGCAGCTGCCAGCGAGTGGCCCAGGAAGCCAGGAAGCAGCAGCCCTTTTCTGTCCGTGGCCCTGAGCATTCGGCCTCGACAATGGCTGGCCTCCGAGTCACAGGCTGCTGAAGACATTGTCTTTCTGAATTTCGTTGTGTGTGTTTTTTCTTTTCACAGAAAAGAAAAGGGACCATTCTTTCCAGAATCCAGCACATTTTTCTCCTCCGCACAGTCACTCAGCAGCCTTGAAGTTTGCAGCCGTCACAAAAACAACTTTGCTTCTTCCCTCAGCCCTTCAGGGGCCAAGGCTTTTCTTTCTCAGGGACAATAGACTGAACACTCCCGCCCCAACCAAGTCTGCCATTGGCTGAGCATCTTTTTTGTGTTCCTAGATATTAAGCTAGTTTGTGTTCCTTTTTAATAAAAAAAGTTAATTTTTTTATTTCAAAAGAATTTAGACTTAAGAAAGAGTTGCAAAAGCAGTACAAAATTCTCCTATCGCTTTTTCCCTGCTTCCCCAGATATTAGCAATGACAGGACAATGATCCAAGAGAGAAAATTAGTATTTTCATGCTACTCTTAACAAATAAGCCTCCATTTGAGTTTCTCTGGGGATTCTTTATGCTTAAATTTAAGTTATGCCTTTTTTGCAAGAATATCACACTATTTTTATGCTCCTCTCAGTGTCTAGGGTCCCTGAGATCCATGTTTCATTGCTGGTGGTGTTCACTTTGACCACTGGGCTGAGGGGTGACATAAGGTTTCTCTACTGGTGAGTTACTGTTTTTCCCTCATGATCAGTGAGGGTCTTATGGCACCAAATTTTCAAACTGTAAACGTCTTTTTTTCTCATTAGTGTTTCACCCACTCATTTTAGCATCGATCAAGGATTCTTTTTTTTTTTTAAAGACTTTATTTATTTTTAGAGAGAAGGGAAGGGGGGGAGAAAGAGAGGGAGAGAAACATCGATGTGTGGATGCCTCTCATGCATCCCCTACTGGGGACCTGGCCCGCAAGCCAGGCATGTGCCCTGACTGGGAATCGAACCAGCAACCCTTTGGTCCATAGGCCATCTCTCAGTCCACTGAGCAACACCAGCCAGGGCTGATCAAAGATTCTTGACTTAAACAATTTTTACTGTGGTGTTTCTCAAAAGGTAATTTAAAATAAATTTTTGTTTTGGTATTTTAATACATTTCTAAATCGATATCCTCTTATAAGGAAGAGATTGCTCTTCTCCATGTATTCATTTAGTTATTAGAATAGCATTATCACTATGTACTCATGGATTCTGAGTCTGTCCTGCAGGGTAGAGTCCATCATTATCATCATATATCTTCCTGTTAAAACTGTCCCATATTTGGCCATTCGAACAAAGTTCAAGTTGGGTCCTATGTCCATTCGAGAATCCCCATCTTTTCCTGACAAGGTCCTTGTTTTCAGGTGCCGATAGACAATCCAGGCTCATCTCCCACGGTCTTTTCACTAGTCCTGGAAAGTGCTGTTTCCCCAGACTGACTCCTTCTCTTGGAGGATGATATCTGGACCCCAGAATCTGGGTCCTAGGAGGGCTCGTTGCCGCTGGGTGCGACTATTCCCCGGCCCTTCCAGGTTTTACATACATTGCCTTACTTCATCTTCTCAACCAACTTCTGGGAAAGCAATCACTGTCGTCATCTTACAGACGATGGAGGTAAGAAGAGTTGACAGGAGTTAACGGAGGTCTCAGAACTGAGTGTGGAGGAATCTTGAAAAGGAGTGTCCTTCTCGTGGTGTGGTGCTGACCCCGTGCAGTCCACACGCCAGGCCCTGCTCTTTGAGGCCGGTGCCCTGGCCTTTCTCAAGTGCACCTGTCTGGGCCGCTGGACTGCGTCTCCTCACAGCTCAGTTCCTCTCCCACCGAGGCCAATGTAGGCTACGTCTTGGAATCTCACCTTGGACTCTCATGCAAGCTTTGATTTGCCCACAAGTCCCTTTCTTCTCCAGTTAATTTCTGTTCATTTATCCAGTTTTTCACTGGGAAGTGCTCCTTGAGAACCACTTTTATGGGGTCTGGGAGAATCTTCCAGAGGCTCAAAGGAGATATTTTCCTTCTCTGATCTCTACCCAGAAAGGCGACCCCTCTGTCATCAATATGGACTCCCTTAGGCTCTTGTTTAAGTTGTTAATGGAGCCTAATTCCTTAATTGGATTAATCCTTCCTTCCCCCAGGGGACCTCAGCAGTGGACGAACTCTTTACCCACTGGGACGAGGATCTGCTGCAGGACCAGCTGAGTGGGGGCTTGGCCTTCTGGACCCTTCTAGGCACAAGCCCTGGAAGGAGGCAGGGGTCCCTGCAGGTGAGTAGGGCTTCAACAGAAGTTCAGTTCATGGGCCTTTGTGGGGGAAGTAGTGGGGTCAAGACTAAGTGCCTGGCTCTAGGAGGAGACCTAGGGCCCCAGGTCCCACATACTCTCCCTTGATCTTTCCACAGCACTTTCTACAAGAGAAGCTGTCCTGCCCACACCCAGTGAGAGAGGAAATGCAGTGCTGGCAGCGAGGAGAGCAGCCCAGACAGTGGAAAGGATAGAAGTGACAAATCTAGCCCGCCTCCCAGCCTCCTCTTCCCCTCCTCCTCTGTCGAGTGGCCCCAGGTCCCGCTGTGGGCCCAGCTCGTTTGAGCACTACACAGGGCTCAGGTCAACATCATCCACGTTGGTGGCATTTCAGAAAATCATGCTCAGCCAGTGGACAAAACTTTGACCGAACAACACAATAGCTGCACTTCTTCCTGAACGTGGAGACCAGCCTCCCCCATACAGGCCTCCCTGCTCTGACATTAGACCCCTGTCTCGTCTGGCAACTGGAGTCTGTGCTCCGGCCCGCAGGTCTATCTGGAAATACTGAATGACTGACACACATGACGGCCGGGACCATTTCTTTCTGTCTGTGACTGTGCCCTAGAGCCATACCCAGGGTCTGCTGTGTGACATGGGCTCAATTAGTAGTGTATCAATAAATTAAATGCCTGTTGTGTGACACATACATGTGTGTGTACACATATTCATACATACACATACTCATACACACACACACACACACTATGTGACATGTACCCTGTAACTCAGGTCCAGAGCAAAGAAAGGGGGTTTAGCCGTCAGCTTTCCGTAGTCACAGGGGCTGTCTCCATCCCCCGGGGACTCCAGCAGACTTGGAACCCAGGGGCCCTGGACAGGGACTTTTCACAGGGTTGGGCGAGATGACTGTTGTGGTGTGCCCCCATCGCTCTAGAATGTCGTGACTCAGTGAACAAGCAACAGCAGAGTGGCTGGGGCACAGCGCTTTGTGCCAGAGGCCACGGGGCTTGTACATCATCATCGAACTTTACTTCTGGTTTGATCATTTCCCACCTTCAGGGGGAGGCAGGTCCTCCTTTTCTGTCAAACTGCCCGGTGATGGGAGACCTTGGCCCAGAGTGGAGGTTCTCGTCTGCTCCCTCCATTCCTGCCCCACGCTTCCCATCTGCTCCATTGCCACTGTCCTTCCCCGTTACAGACATGCACACAGTGTGGACACACATGCACACACGCAGCCCAGATTGGACTGGGAATGTTTCGCTCATTTGGGTTTAGAAAACGACATGAACATCCATCACTTGAACTGCTTTGCTCACACACGAGGCTTGAGGGAGAGCGGTTTCGCGAAGCCAGGGGTGGCAGCCTGGCAGGGGCTTCCTGGAGCCTGTCCCAGGTCCGCTGCCAGCACATTGCATGCTCTGGAATCACCTGGCCCTTAGCTCCGAGTGCGCGAGAAGCCACCCTGGCTCTCTCCCCGGGCGGCAGGCGTGTCGGTGGACTCGGGAAGAGACACGCGAGAGCCCCGTGCCGAGGCGCCTGCCCACTGGCGGCCCTGCAGAGTTACCTGCTCGGGGCTGTTTCTAGGCTGGTCTGATGCCAGAGGCCCCATAAAAGAGCTACTTTTCTGACAGTGAGTTTCACATTTCAGCACATAAAAATCTCAGAGAAAACACGGCTCTTAGCTTTTCCCCTCCACTTTCCCCAGCCTCTACTGTAATTTGCTGGGAATCATGTACACCTGCAAGGCACCGAGACTACCTGGGGCCTCGGGTCAGAGAGCACGCAGGGGTGCCTCTGAGGACTGTAAGGGGAGGGGGCAAATGCCGCTGGCCCCCAGGGGGCTCCCTGCCACCCCGGGGCTCCACACTGGCCTTGGTCAGCTGCAGGCCTTGGATGTCTGGAGCCAGGTGCAGATCCACTTCTCTCTGTGACTACTAGCAAAGTGACACTTTACAAAGGCACCTGGTACTGTGTTCTCTCAGCTGAGTAATGTTAAAGACACAGCTATGCATTAATATACTATAGTGATTCTTGTGCATAAAAAAGTGTTTAATTTAAATCAGGCCTCTGAGGCTGCAGAAAAGTAAAGATTTTGTAGCTCAGTGTCTCAAATCATCTCTTAGAGCTCTGGCTGGTGTAGCTCAGTGGATCAAGTGCTGACCTGTGAACCACAGGGTCGCCGGTTCAATTCCCAGTCAGGGCACATGCCTGGGTTGCAGGCCAGGTCCCCAGTAGGGGGCGCACAAAAGGCAACCACACATTGGTGTTTCTTTTTCTCCCTCCTTTCCCCTCTCTAAAGATAAATAAGTAAAATCTTAAAAAAAAATAAATGAAAAGAAATCTGTTTTAAAATTATCTCTTACATTAGATTAAAAAGTAAAACCTGTGTTCCAGGAACTGTGTAAAGTACTTTTCATGCATTTTTGGGGGATGGGAGCTTTTGATCACCTTCACTCATTTCACCCCACCCCCCACCTCAGGCGCCCACCATTGCTTTCTCTGTATCTAACAGTTCAGTTTCTTTTTTTAGATTCCACATACAAGTGAGATCACATAGCACTTGTCTTTCTCTGTCTGCGTTATTTCTCTTAGCATAGTGCCCTCAAGACCCATCCATGTTGTTATGAAAGGCAGGATCTCCTTTTCTTAATAATGAATAATTTCTGAATAATGTTCCATTGTTTATATGTATCACATCTTCTGTATCTATTACCTATTGATGGACACCCAGGCTGTTTTCGTTTCTCAGTCGTCATAAATAATTGTGTGATACACATGGGGGTGCAGGTATCTCTTCAGCATAGTGATTTCATTCCTTTGGGTGCAAATCCGGAAGTGGGATTACTGGGTCACACGGTAGTTCTGTGTTTAACTTTTTGAGGAACCTTCACGCTGTGTTTCGTAGTGTCTGCATCAACTTACGTTTCCATCAAAAGTGCCCAGGGGTCCCCTGTCCTCTACATCCCATTCTTCTTCATCAACTTAGAGGGGTAATTGAAGCTCATGGAGGTCTAAAGAACTTAGGGAATAAAACCTCGGAAAAGAGGAAAATGGGCATTCAAACTGAGTGCTCCTAACCCCAAAGATGGTCTTAACCATCATGAAATGAGTTTCCATTTTAGAAAAAGCTCTTTTGTGTCCTCTGTTGTAGTTCTATAGGAGGGGGACGTGCACACGCTGGGCTGAGCTGAGCGTCGTCCAGTGGAGAGACAGGCGACTGGGCAGCCCTGGAGATTTGTGACGTAGAACGGAGGAGCCTGCAGCCCGGCCAGCACCTCCATGACAGGGCAGCAAAGACTTCACTGTGGCAGCGGCTGAAAAGACGCGAGACGTCCTTGTTGGTGCTGGCAGAGGAAGGCACAGTGTATGAAGGCACGGTGACATGGGTCAAATACCTATCTTTGTCATTTGTTGGTGTGTGACTGGGAAAGCTAGACAAATGGACTCTTCTTGGCCAGTTCTTCATCTTCTCACATCTACCTCCCAAGGGTGCTGCCAAAACGAGCGTGCGGTCACACATGTGCTCCAGCCGGGGTGCCCCTTGGCGTCTGTCTTCCTTGTGGTCCAAGCCGTGAGCATCGAGCCCCATCACTCATTCTTATTTATTCAGGGAATATTCCAGTGGGTCCGTCTCTTGATCAAAGTTTGCCGAATCACCACTATTCACGCTAGCCGTGCACACGCCAACAGAGTACCTCTAGGGTTGGTCTGGGGATGACCAAACACTTTCTATTTCTCCTTGGCTGAATTGGTGCTCATGTTAGAACATCTATGATCTTTATTTTAGTCCTTAAAAATGAAATGAGATGTAATATTTTAGCTGTTACTAATGGACATGAAAAGGATCCCTTTCACACAGTGGAAGTCACACAGACCAGCTTGTGTCATTGCCAGGATAGATGTCATCAGTCACTATTACCTTCACACAACGATGAGTAAACTGAGGTTTGTAGACTCACAGCAATGGCCCTCAAGTCACATGGACACTAAGAAGTAAAGCCTCTTAGTATATAAAACCTAAGTTCTCTGAGTTCAAGTCCAGTGCTGCTTTCTTGGGACAATAGCCTACTGAGAAATCAGCATGACAGAGATGCCATGGTTCTGAGCCGACGCTAGCTTTTAACAGACATGTTCATGCGTTTGTCTATTGTTGCTCAACACGACAGCCTACTGGCCACGGTTAGCACATAATGACTCTAACAGCCAAGTTCGTGGGCCTCGGAGGACCTGAACCAAGGCCAGTGGAAGCTGATTGTTAAAACAGAAATCTTTAGCCATGTAAATCAGGACGGAGGTATTGCACCGTCACTCTGGCTCAGTTTGACATCCCATAAATCAGCTGAAGTTCCTCGTTTACCCCCCTTTCTCCCACCCTTAGGAGTTTTCAAAAATAATGGACACAATTATTACTTCCAAACAAACAATGCTGGTCAAAGCGTGACTTCAGTTTGACTTTGAACAGTCTGAAATCCCCAGGTGCAATGAAAGCAAAGCTGTATCTGGCAAGGCAGTTTGGCCTTGGATGGTCACTTGACTCTGTGCTGACTTTATGTTTCTCCCGTGGGTTTGGAAGGAAGAACCTGACAGTTTGGATGTGGGGTTGTGGGGACCAGAACCTAGTGGACGTTCCAGGCCCACTGGACAGCGACCCTGGGGGGAACACAAGAAGCGTCAGCATGTTGAGATGACCTTCTCCACCTCAGGACAGTGAAACGGCTCCACTGAGAAATCACGGGAACTGGAAAACGTCACTTTCCTTCTACTGAATTATATAAATTAAACTTCTTAAATAAGGGGACCCCACATTTAACTATAGTTGTAAAAAAAAGTGGGATGCAAATAATGATATCCATTTAAAGTGTTAATTATTTAAACATTTTACTTTAATTAACATGTATTTACAACATAAGTGTTAATTAACTCAGACACATATATTCTTGCCTTTTTAATACCAATTCTCATCTATCTAAATTACTTTACATTTATTTTACAAATTCAGTATGCCCTATCTTGCAGGCACTTGGTCTAGGCATTTGGTCTTAATCCATGCGCATATGTATTCCAGGTACTATAGTTTTTGTTTTCCGCCATAACCATTGAATATCATTTCTAAGAATTTGATTGTATTTCTACAGTGTTCATTCATACAGTATACGTTGAATGTGGCTGGGTACTTACTGCAATCTGGCTAAACAGTTCTGTTGTCAGATATTGACAGAGTTTCCCCTAAATTGTACAACCATGGTCAAACTCATTGAAGGTAAGCATTAGTCCTGAATATTTCTGAAGGCGGTGGGTGGAACTTTTACTCACTGAGTTTTTTGAGGACATCCATTTCATTCCGCGAACACTTCCCAATAGTCCTTATTCTGTGCTTGTTGCTTGGGAGACAGGAAGGGTCAAACAGCCAGTTCTTGACCTCTGTTCAGTCATAGCCTGAGGTTGGGGGATGCGTTAATCAAAGAGGGACTCGAATACATGTAAAATCAAGTTCCGGAGGCACCAGACGGCAGTCCGTGGTGCTGTGGAGGCGGACTTGACAAGTGTGTCTGGGAAAGCGCATTAAGGCAAACTTGCAGCGCTGGCCGCTGGGTCCTATTTCTCTGAATTAATTCTGGAAGAATGAAACAAGAGAACCAGGACGAAAACACTTGGCATCTTTAGGATTCAGATGGTCATGGCCGGTTCCCCTCCCGCCTGTGAGTGTGTGTGACACACGGAACAGCTGCTTTCTTTTTGAAAGCTGTCATCACATTATTCTACAACCAGGGTGCCTCAAAGCTCCATTCTGCTGGGGACTTTATTGGTTGAGTTAACACAACAAATACCATAAACCCAGTAATTACTAATTGTCTCCTCCACGATCAAGAAAGAAATGAATCATGGCTCTTTTATGACTTTAACAGTGGACTCCAGGAAGGATGAATCTTCCCGAGAGGCATTTTTAATCTTTACCTGGTGCCAGCTCCTGCCCTGTGCTCACCCCGCCTTCCTGGGCTTCCTGTTTAATGCTCTGCAGTGGCCTCTGGTAGGTTCAGGATGTCTTGAACTTATCAGCAAGCTTTGGCAACTGGTGATAAATCTCTGCGGCCTTTGGTGACTTAGCAATGACTTTCTTTCCTTTGTTGGGAAGAGGATGAAGCAGAGGCCCTGTTAACACAGAGCCCTTTCCCATTGTGCGCCTCACCCCTCCCAGGGTGCCGGAAGTGCGGGCTGTTGTTCTGGGCACCAAGGGCAAGAGCGAGGCTTTAGAAGCATCGCTGCGTAGCCTGCAAACTGTGCTTGAAAAGAATGGCTCTTTCCTAGCCAGCGACGGCTGTGACCTGGGTATTGATTTTTTACATGCACTGTCTTGGGATTATTATCTCCAATAGGTTAACTAACAGACAAATACCAGGAGCCCATGTGCAAACAGTCCCTGATAAAAAGGGGGTGTGCTGCCGTCGTCAGAGGCCATGTGGCACTGTTTTTAAAGCATTTTCCCTGTGATCACATAGGTGGCTCTCTTGTCACCATTTGTCCTTCCCTCTTCTTTCCCACAGTCTGCTCACTGTTACCATTTCATCAACGCTCAAGACCTGGCATGTGCAGTCTAAGACCTGGGTCCTGACCCACTGGATGAACTTGGACATGTAATTTAACCTTTCTTTTTGACTCTCAGTATTTTTTAACCATACCGTAGGCTGAACAATATGGATCATAGAGCGGTGGGGCAGATAAGTATTATCAGTTCTTTCTATAGCAGCTTCTGGAGCTTGGGAAATATTTACTCAGAATTCTTTCTTCCCCTGGCCTTTGCTTCCTCATCTCACATGCCCAGTCGGACGCCTCTGCGAGATACCCGCTCACTCCACGCCGCAGGTCCAGGGCAGTTTAGCACTTCTCTCCCAGCGCCTCCTACATGCCCAGCTCTTGTCCTGATCCATGGGCTGCATCAGTGAACAGAACGGGCAGAGCCTGCTGCTTCCTGAGCGAACGTGCCGGGGGGGAGACAGGCAATGAGCAACAGGCATAATAATGAAGTAAATTATACATTAAGCTATAAGGTGATAAAAATTGTGATTTAAATAAGTAAGGCAACATTGAAGGTTGGAAGCGCCCAGGGTGAGGGTGAAGGTGGGTGCAATTTTCAGCTGGAACATCAAAGGGGCCTCACTGGGAGACCTTCTCTTACCGTCTGCTAGGCACATGCTAGGCACGCTTCAACAGTCTTCTTTGACTTACACATTCACCTACATTGAACAAAGGTGGAAACTAAGATGCAAAGAAGTTAAATAATGTGCCTGATACAGCTAGCAGGAGGCAATGCCTGTTTTCAAACCTGTGCTCTGAAGGATGCTGTATAGTTCAGTCTTTGCTAAGCTCCAATAATAAGTGCTTAGGAGTTGAACAGGTGCAAGAAGCAGTCACATGGCCTCAAAGAGGGTCAAATCTCAGTATCTGCTAAAAAAAATAAATAACTCACCCGAGTGTCCATAGGTATGTTGAGACAGATATGCACTGCGGGAGAGGAGTGAACAGTACTCAGAAGAGCAACCGGAAGTTAGGCCATCTGTAATTACACGTGCAACACCGCTCTGCCCTGCTGGAAGCTTCTGTGGGGTGGGGTTGGTGATCTCCTACAGCTTTATTGTCCACCGCAGGCAGCGTTTTATCCCAGTGCCCTGCACACAGCACATATTCGTTAGACAAATTTAACGCCACAAACGCACCTGGAAAATCCACATTGCACGCCAGTGTATTCAAAACTTTCTGAACAGCAGCAGCAAAGAAATTAACTTTGCTTAAGCCAGCAGGTCCTGAACGTGTTTGAGAGGTCTCCTTTCATAAATCTGTTAACGAAACCAATATTCTACACAGATAAGTTTGGGAAAATACTGCTCTAGAGAAATACTAGTTCCCACACCTAGACTTTTAAAAAGAAACACATTCCAGTTCCCATCGACACGGTTCTGTCTTGTGTTTACATAAATACATCAGCTCGGCACGGGATCTTAGTTAGAATCAGGGACACGTTTGTACTCAGAAGCCTGAGGTTAATCCTGACTTGACCGTTCCCATTGTTGTGACCTTGGCCTTGTCACTGAACTTTTTCTGAGACTCAGGTGTCTCACCTATAAAACGCTGTGGAGAAATTGAATGCTATAATGGATAAGATGCTTCTGAGAAAGTGCTTTGTGTGGAGAGGCACTTGATAAATTCGATTTGCATGTGAATTTGTGATCTCCCTCTGCTTAAAAGATCATCAATGACATTCAAGAATATAACTCTTCGGTGTTCTGCATCCTGGGAGCTGGAAGAGAGGTTTTCTGATGCCAAAAGGAGTAAGTTCCGAGTCTCAAGAAGTCAAATGTTGAGGACACAAAAGTCTGTGTCCCTGCAGGTTAGCCCCCTTGTCAGGTACCCAAGAAAGCATGTCAGCTTCCCAAAAGATGTGCCAGTGTCCCTGAAGAGGGGTGGGGAAGTGGAGAAGATAAAATTGTTGAAAACCGAATAGAATACGGGATACGGCAGAGTACGGACCCCTGTGCAAATGGGGCGGG